>VDFB02223933.1:0-13237 GCA_007258455.2 Sequoia sempervirens
GATATATGTCATGGGTATGGCTTCCACCCACTTTTTGAAGTACTCAGTTGTAGTTATGATGAATTTATGGCCATTGGATGAGGTGGGTGTGATTTTCCCAATGAGATCGAGTCCCCACTGCGAAAAGGGCCATGGTGTAATGATCGGATGGAGCTCTTGAGCTAGAGCATGGATGAGGTCCCCATGTTGCTAACATTGTATACACCTCTTAGCATGATCATGCGCTTCTCTTTCCATTGTGGGCGTGTACTGACCTCGGTAGGTTTTCTTGGCGTGGTCATTCCACTTCAGTGTGAGCCATAGATAGCATTATGAACCTCAGTTAGAGCGGTTAATGCCTCCTCAAAATTTAAACAGTGTATCAAGGTACCTTCTATGCTTCTATGGTATAAGGTATCACCTAGGATTACAAATCTAGATGCCTTTTTTATAAAGGTTCATTTTAGGCTCGATGGTAGATTACGTTGGGTATGACTCCTATTCAAAGAATATATTATAAATGTCCTTGATACCAAGTACGGGACAACAATTTCACATATTGATTACGGTACCTAGGTATGGGAGCGAGGCTGCTTTCGATCAAAATTCATACTGACATGTTGTGAGGAATGTCTAATAGAGACCCAATTGTAGCCATGACATCTGTTGCTTTGTTGTTGGTTCTTGGAATCTGCTCGAATGTTATGTCAATGAAGGATTCCTTTAAAGTCTCCACCAGTTTCTTATATGGATTAAGCTTGTCATCCTTAGTCTGGTATTCATTATTGACCTGATTTATGATCAACTGAGAGTCTCCATACACCTTGAGAGCTATGATGTTCCATTGCACAACTATCTTGAGACCTATAGTCAAAGCCTCATATTCCGCTATGTTGTTGGTGCAAGGAAATGCCAATTTGTATGATTTTGGTATACAATCCCCTTGTGGGGTGATGAAGAAGACACCAGCTCCTAATCCATGTTGTGTGTATGACCCATCGAAGTATAGTTTCCAATGGTCAGTTATGTTGAGGTTAAAAATGGACTCATCTAGGAATTTTGAGACAAGAGGATTCTCAGAATACATAGGTGCCTCTGCTAGTTGATCCGCAATGACTTATCCCTTGATAGCTTTCCTCTCTACATACTCGATGTCATACTCTGATAATATCATTACCCACTTTGCCATTATGCCCGTGAGCATTGCCTTGGATAAGAGATACTTGAGGGGATCAATTTTTGCAATGAGCTTTATCTTGTGTGCCAACATGTAATGTCTAAATTTTTGGGATACAAACACTACTGTGAGGCAAGATTTCTCGATGAATGAGTAATTTAGCTCATGACTGACCATTGTCCTGCTGATGTAGTAGATGGCCCTCTCCGTTCCGTTTTCATCATGTTGAGCCAAGAGAGCTCCAAGGGTTGTTGTTGTTGTCGATACATATAAGATCAATGGCTTTCGTGGGATGGAGGTGGCATTAGCTTGGTGGTGTCAGTAGGTATTCCTTGATTTTGTTAAATTCTTCTTCGTATTTTGTATCCCATTTGTATGTTACCACCTTGTGGAGTAGGTGAGAGTATGGGTTCTGCTTGTCTGCCAGTTCTGCTATAAATCGTCGAATGGATTGAAGTCGACCTTGGAGGCCTCTCAGTTGCTTTAGTGTTTTTGGTGCTTCCATCTGGGGATTGCTTTTTACTTTTTCCAGATCCACCTCGATGCCCCTCATGGAGACTATGTATCCTAGCAATTTACCTGATTGTACACCAAAGACACACTCCTTGGGATTTAGTCTGACTTTGTATTCCTCCAGTCTATCAAAGATAGCACTTAGGGTTGCTATATGATCTTGTCTCTTTCTTGACTTAGCTAGAATATCATCGACATAATCTTTGACTGTTTTGTGAATCATATCATGGAATATTAGTGTCATGGCCCTTTGATAGGTTGCTCATGCATTGTTTTAGACAAATGTCATGTTCCAGCGATGGGTTCCCCATGGACAGAGTAGAAGTCATCTTATGTTGATCTTCTTTTGCTATCATGATTTGGTTATATATCCTAAAATCTGTCCATTAATGATAGCATCACCGTTACTCCCTAACGTCATGTCTACTATCATGCGATGTTAGGAAGCCAATCATCAGCAGGACATGCCTTGTTCAAATCCGAGAAGTGCATCTGCAGTCGATGGCTCCGTCGGTTTGGCTTATAGGTACCAATTTGACATCCGATACGGATGAATTGATTGGTGGATAAATCCACGCATCTAACAACTTTTGAGTTCCATTTTGATATGAGCAATTTGAGGTGCATTTTCGAGCTTTTGTTTGACGGTTTTTTCCTCTGGATACATAGCTAAATGATGAACCACAGTTTCTGGATCAAGCCCTGGCATGTCAGCATAACTCCATGCGAAGTTTATTTTCCTTTCCCTTAGGAATGCTGCTAGGAGTTCTTTTTCTTCTGATAATAGTGATTCCGCATAGAAAGTGATATGCAGGGTCTCCTCTATTCCTATGTTGATCAGATTGCATTTTTCGGCCAAGACTGTTGACTTCTCTTGATGGATGGCTCTTAAGGGAAGATTGAATCCTTCATCCTCGGGTGCCTCAGAGAGGTTTCACCATTGGATAGCCCTTTCTTTACTATTTTTCTTCGGAGAGTGCCCGAGTTGGTTTTCACTCAAGGACTTGGATATGATTCTTAGTTTCTCACTTTTGCGACTGAAGGATTCAATCGTTTCCCCGTAATAAGCATGTGTATCCAACTCCATTATAAACCCTGCCTTATGGTCTCCATCACGGGATATTTATCCTCAATCCATGAATTCTGAGGCCTCATACGTTTTGAATGTATTTGGTGGTCTTAGTTGGTCATAATTCGATCGATTAGGGGTAGATTAGGGATCTCGCGGTTGCGGTGGTGGTTTCAAGGAGGTGCTAATCATACCTGAGGGGTGGTATCTTCAAATAACCTAGGGAGATTGGATATGGTGTCTTCGTCATCGCTACTAATATAGGGCTCAGTTATGAAGTTATGTGTGTTGCTACCTGTGACTATTGGTGAGTGTACTTGTACTAGCACTGGCTGAGGAGATACATTAGCGGCTCTAACCGGAGGACCTCGGCCACGTATGGTTATTCTCGGAGGGGTACATCCAAGACCAAGATTTGTTATGGGTCGCGTCTCCGGCATGATAGGTATTATGAGGCCGTTGTCATTTTGTCCCAATCTCTGGTTTCTGTCATAACCCATTGCAAGCATCATTTGTAGGCCCTTGCTTGTCTCATCCATTGGTAGTTCAGGTGTCGGAGTCTTTCATCTTGGTACAACATGTGGTGGTCGCTGATAACCTCGACCAGGTCTCCCCGGTTTGTGATTGGAATAGTCTTCGAGCGTTTGTGATGTGGGGCAGTTCTTGTGGTCGTGATCTAGGAGATTGTGGTAACTCTCTTATCCTAAAGCATTGTTGGGAAGCTTATAAGCTTCCACAACCATCTTCACGGATGATGATGAGCTTGATGTCGGAGATGGTGGGAATGGCGGGTGTCTATGTCGTAGAAGTGGATGCGAGAGTGGCAGGGTCGATGTATGGTGTGGATGGGCCTTCATCATTCTTTGGCACTTGGGGGAATTTGTAATATTTGGCCTCGATATTTTTGCAATATGAAAACAGTTTGGGATCTCCATGAATGGTAACCTCTTGTCCATTATGTGTAAATTTCACACATTGGTGGAAGGTTGATGCTACAGCTTTCATCGCATGGATCCATGGGCATCCCAAGAGGATGTTGCATGGCAAGTCGGGGTCCAAGACTTGATAGGTGGTTTCCATGAGCGTTGGCCCTACTTGAATAGGGAGTTTAATCGTGCCCTGAGACACTCTTTCTTGGTCATCATATGCTCTGATTGTGATGCCTTTACCTTTGTCAATGGAATCCTCTGCTATTTTCAACTGTTTGATTAGGCTGAGAGAGCAGATGTTCAAACCTGTACCCCCATCCACCAGGACCCTTTTTATTTTGCTCTTGTTTACAATGGCTTCCAAATGAAGTGCACGATTGTGAGATGGTTGGGCAGGGAAATCTTGGTCAGAGAATGTAAGGAGATTAGGTGTTATGATATTCCCGACCATAGCTTGGAATTGGTCTGCATCAAGATCTACGATGATGGTGGATGAGGCTAATGCTTCCTCAAGGATCTTTTTATGGGTTGATGATATTTTTAACAACTCCATGATGGAGATGTGTGTTGGTGTTCGCTTGAGTTGTTCCATGACATTGTAGCTATGTGGAACGGCTCTAGATGAAGGGACTCTATTAGGTTGGGATGATCCTGCAATGGTGACTTTGCCGCCTCTTGTGGTGACTCCACAATCTTCGACATGGGCGCCCTTGATGGTGATGACCATGCAATCTTCATTTAGGGAGGCAACGACTGATTCATAAATATGATTTACACTACCCTTCCCTTTATCATTTTTATTCACTTTGTTTCCATGATTCGGCATCGGATTCGTGTAGATTTTTAGATCCTAATTTCCGGTAGGTTGTTCCACATTTATGATTTTCTTATCAATGAGATCTTGGATGATATTTTTGAGTTTCATGCAATTGTTTGTGGTGTGACCTTTGATCTTATGAAATTCACAAAGTTGATTTTCGTTATACCAAGAGGGTTTGACGTCAGGTTCTTGGTAATTCTCGAATGTAGGAGGCTTTATGAGTTTTTCGTCAATCAACTTCTTCATTATGTCCTCCAATGGTTCCCCCAAGATAGCGTATTTTTGTTTGGGATAATTTTTGCGTTGGGGTGGTCCTCTTTGATCATTGAGGTTATTGATGGTTGGATTATTGTTGGGTTGATATGTTGTGTGATGAGTGTTTTGGTGTTGATTTTGGATTTGTGGTGTGGGTGTATGTTGGTGTGGACCACTAATGACCACCTTGGCATCTACGACACCATCATTAGTAATGTTCTTGTTCCTTGCCCATGTACGAGGTTTTTCATTGTAATTGGATGATGGGCGATTGTTTTGCGGTTTGTGATATGATGTTGATTCCACGGGTTGAGTTACAAGGGCTCTTTCTATGTTGAGCGCCTTGGAGATCAGTTGATCATATGTGGTGATTCCCTGAACCTTGAGATGAAATGACAAGCAGCTTTCAAGGTTGGCTATGATGGTGCAGACTTGTGTTCTTCTGGCATGGTCCACTTGCTCCAATTGGCCTTGGATCGCCATCGTTGAAGGAATGAAGCAAAAGATTCATTCTTTCCTTGTTTTAGAGTGTATAGTTCTTCGAGACTGACATCCATTGCGATATTACATGCATAGTTTTTAATGAATGCATCTCTGATTTCTTGGAATGTTCTAATGCCTGAAGGTAAGCGAGAGAACCATTCTATAGTGGGACCTGCCAAGCTTCTAGGAAATAGCCGCATCAGATAAGTATCGTCATATGCGACCTCCATGCAATGAACCTAGAATTCCCTGATGTGATCTTCAGGGTTTCCCATCCCTCGATATTTTTCAAATTTAGGAATCTCAAATCCCTTGGGGAATGGTTTCATCTCTAAACTCCTATCAAATGGATAGGGACACAAGTTACTTGGTGTTTTGGTTGTTCGGCTTAACTGAAGGTCGAGCACTTGTTGTGATAGCAACCTGAGTTGTGTCGTTACATCGCTTTGCAGATCAAGGGGTGGGATGAATGTGTTCTAGGGTGTTGCAATCGTGGTTTGGATGGATGGGTTGGTCGGTGCATTGTTCAATGGTATCAGTATATTGTGGCGGGTGAAGTAGGCTTCTACTTGCTTTTGGATGAACAATGTTTGTTGTTGATCTTGTTGTTGTTGCGCTAGTATTTGTGCTTGTTGTTGCGCTTGCTATTGTTCCAACAACGCTTGTTTTTTTTCTTGTTGTTGTTCCCATAACGCTTGTTGTTGGGCTGCCAACTCTGCTACTTCTTGCTGCTCTTGGTATTGCTTTGGTGCTTGCTGATATGCTTGCATTTGTGCTGCTTGTGCAAGAAGTTGTGCTTGTGCTTGTTCTTGTTGTGCTTGATATTGAGCTTGTGCTTGAGCTTGCGCTTGTGCTTGTGTGGCTTGTTGTTGTAGTAATAATTGTGCTTGAGCGACCCTTTGTGCTTGTAATGCTTGTGCAGCTTGGGCAGCTTGAGTGGCTTTTTGTTGTTGTTGTTGTTGTAGTAAAGCTTGAGCTTGTTGAGCTTGTTGTGCTTGCAATGTGGCTTGTGCAGCTTGGGCGGCTTGTGCAGCTTGAGCAGCTTGTTGTACATCTTTTTGTTTTTGAACTTGTTGGTATCCTCTTTGGAAAGGGGCTTGCAATGTTGCGTCGTATTGGTTTGATGTGGTGAACGTTGGTGGTGGTGGGGATGGTGGTGGATGATGATGATGTGTTGATGTTTTGGGTGTTGGATAGTGGTATTGATTTGATTGGTCCTTGAGATACCATGCTTTCTGATGTTAGGGGGATGTTCGATGATGTTGCCATTGCTTGTGTGTTTATCGTTTGTTGTTGCGATATCAACGACAAATTTTGTGTGTTTGGTACAATGTTTTGATCGATGGTTGGGATATAGGTTTGATTGATACTTGGTAGGAGGGTTCTAAACCAAGGAGCGGTGTGGATGATAATGGCAATGGTGGAAGAGGCTGAAAGGTGAGGGGCGTGAGTTGTTGTGAGAATGTCATGGTGTCGAATAAGCCCCCTAGTCTGAACGTATCTCCCTCTTCTTGTGAATTTGTGAGAAGAGGTGTTTGTGGTGTTCCATGAAAAGATGTTGATGATGGGTCATAATGTAAAGTGAGAGGAACATTTTTGTGTAATGGGTTGTTGATTGTGTTTTGTTCTAAGGTGGTGCTTGCATCCAAATTTTGATTGTTAACAAGGGGATGTGATTGAAGAGCATTAAGGAATGCATTTCCCTTGTTGACATTGGGTTGCGTTGGAGTAAATGATGTTGTGATTTATGGGATGTTTGGTGTGATGTTTTGAGATGGAGGTGTAGATGAAATGGGGATGGTGGATGAGATTGGAGGAAATGATGTATCCACTATAGTACTGACATCAAAATCTGAAGGCAACTTGGCCCCTTATTTTGCTAGTTCAAGCATGTACAACGAAGGGTTAAGTCTCATCATGATGTTGATGATTCTATGGTTGTCTAGATTTTGGAGCATTTCCGTCATTTCCTCGCGAGACATTCCAAAGGTGAGGTCCTCCCCTTGATTTTATTCTTGTGGATTTTGGGATGATGAGGGGATCAATGGATTGCTTGATTCACTTTGGATTCATTTCTGCATTTGTTTGGCTAAGGTCACTTGAAGCAGAGTTTTGTTGGCTCCCATACTCTTCTTATTGGAGATCTCGTTTGAACCATAAAACAAGGATCAATCTTCGAGAATATGGGAGATGAATCTCTTGATTCTTTGGATTAATCTCTATTTTATGTCCCAAAGTGAAAAGTTTTAGGATTCCTTAAGGATCAAATGCGATGATGATATGAATGATGATGATGTTTAGGGATGGATGATATGGATGTTTTGGCTTTTGATAAATCTTGAGTGAGACACTAGGCTTTTAGGACTTGTGGGTTTTGATTCTTGATTTTGGATTTCGAGATTTTGTCCTTGATCTTTGATTTGGATTTGGATTTGGATTTTTGAACAAAAAGACCCTAGGATGTTTGATAATGATCTAAGGGATAGCTTTGTTCAAATGATGATAATTTGAATATGTGTGAGGAGAAGGATGCATCTACTCACACCTATTCAAACAAGGTGATTGTTTCACTAAGCATATGAAGAAGGATTCATCCACATACACTAAGCTAGACAAGATGATTTTGATAACTTTGACTAAGTATATGCAAAAGGATGCATCTACACATACCTAACCAAAGGTGTTTTTGATAAATGTTCTCAAGGATTTAATGATTTTGATGATTTTGGTTTTACCACGAAGCCTAGTGTCAAGGATGATTATAAGATCTTTCAAAAGGTGATGATGATATGGATTTGATGTTTTGGTGGATGGGTGAAAAATGATTTTGATATGTTTTGATCCTAAAAAGAACCTAAAAAGACACACTTTGTTTGCTTAGACCTAGGTATTGAAGAGCATGCAAATGCTTCCTAATGACCTTTGTAACCAATAAATGATTTGAACATTTGGATTTCCAATCAATGATTTTGTGTTTTGGGATTTGGATTCTTCAACAACATGAAAGTTCATTTTTGTTTAGCTTTGCTTAATGTCTTTATTTTACCAAAAACACTTTCTTCAATTAGGTTTTCAAACTAAGATGTCCAATGTCTTAATTCCTTCAAACCCCACAAGATATGTTATGTGGAAATTTAATGAACTCAAGGCAAGGGTTTCCTATCGTTTACTTGAGAAGGCAAATTGAGATTTAATCCAATGCTTAGAAACCTCTAAGGATGTGAATCCCAAGGGAAAGCAATAACATATGGATTGAGTCAAATGTATTTTTCCTCAAAAGGTTTGAAATTTAGATAATGTTAAGTGTTTGTTTCCATGATGTTTTCGATCAAGCAATGCATTTTGTAACCCAAGAATAAGTATAATCCTATGGATGTGAAAGACAATATTTGTTGGATTCCCACTTGGACAAGTCCAGCTATGCTTATCTCTAGCGAATGGTTAGATGCTTGACCCCACTGGCTCCCCTCTACGACACTCTCTTATATGGGGCAGCCAAGCATCAACACGCATGAAACTCCCATGGCATGCTTTCCATCTCTACTAAAAAACCGTAAAAGTGTGGGGTGGCTTCAGAATGGCCATTCTTGCAACAACAAATAGATAAAGGATTTTGGAAAATTCTAGCACATGGGTTCTAGTAAGGACTTTTCATTCATAGGAATTGACCCAACGTGGCAAGAGTCCCCTTTCGGATCCATCTTGTCAGAGTCAACTGCATGATATTGGCATTTCTTCCAATATCCACATTTATATCCCGGTTGGAAATACTCTTGGCTTTAGAGTGTTACTGGTTGAGTCATTCCCTTGGGTGATTACTTTTTTCCCACAAGGCAGGCCCTCTAAGATAAACAAAAGTGAATGAAGAACAAAATCCGTAACTCGAACAATCTTTGATAGCAACAAAGAGAGAGAATGTACGTGACAATGCGCCCACTCACACTCGCACAATAGTTTGTTCAATTTTAAGCCCCAAATCGAAGTGTGGAGGTGATTGCTTTGTCTCAACCCAAAGTCACGGAAAAGACCTTTTGATTCTCAAGATTGCTATAAAGCGCGAGAGAAGCGCATACGTCCTTTTCCAATGGCTTTAGTCTAAGTAACCCCTCACAAAGACACAACTACACTTGTTCTTTTTAAACCCTCAAAGAAATATGTGAGTTCATTTTAGAGCACCAAATCATAAGTGAAAAGAAATTTGTTCAATTGTTTAATCCATAAACAAAATCTAGTAAGTTGTTGATCCTAAGGTTCTTTTTAAATCCAAATGCAAGAAATAAACAAAAAGAATCCTTTTTAAGCCCAAATGAAAGCTAGTGTTCTAAGAAAGGAAGAAGATGACAAATTCCTAAGGAAGTGTTAATCAAACACTTAAGTATTTAAAAACACTTTGATTAGACCCAATATCATCTCCATGCTCCTTCTTCCCTTGCTTTTGGACTTCCAACCTACAAAGGAGAAAAGACAGTTAAATTTTGGAAAAACACAGAAGTTAAAAGGTAGAAAGAAGAGGAAGAAGCAATCATAAATTAAAAAACATGCTAAAAATTAATTTTCTCCCTTTTACTATCTTCCAGCGTCGCAACTCATGAAGGCATCACTATTTTTTTCTTCTAGCGGTGCTATTTCAGCGCTGCTTTACCAGTCAGCAGTGCTCTGTGTCAAGACAGAGAGCACGATTGCGTCGCTCTTTTCTCCCAGCATCGTAGTTTTCGAAAGCATCAGAGTTTTAAATTTTTTGAAAACTAGTGTAGATCGGCGAGTCCAGCAGCGCAGTTTTGAATTTAATTTTGGTGGGATGAGCCCAGTGGTGCTTAAACAGCGACGCTGACGAGCCCACGGTGCTGAAACTATGATGCTGATGAGCTCGTGGTGCGAAAATAGTGACATTGATGAGCCCATGTTGGAATTTCTTGTGTGTCAAGAAAAATGCAAAATTTTCACAAAAATGTTAGAATTAATGGAATGTCACCCTCCTTCTAGCGCCAAATGTGCGAACCCAAGCCTAAGTACCTACAAAACAACATGATTAAACAAGTTAAATAAGGAAATGCAAGCCTAAACATGGATTCCCCATGATATTCATTAACATAGCTCAAATTAGGAAGAAAATGATGAAAAACACAATGAAATCATAAAAACAAGATTGAATCCTAATTAAGCAAGCAAACTCTTAATCCCACGGGGGAATTGGTGCCAATTTGATGTGAAAATTGTCCCTTTCCCAATCCCTAAAATGCAAGTTTGATGATTGTTGAAGAGTGTTGATCCACTTTGATGATGATGTGAGAGTCTTAAGCCAAAAAAAATCCGCAAAAACCTAGCTAAGAACCTCAAATGATGGATAAAATACTAAGTATTTAGCATGGTAACTTCTACTTGGAATGTGGATGATAAAACGAGAGGAGCCTCCTTCATTTATAGGATTCTGAAGATGGATGGCAAAGCCCAAATTTGAGCAATGTGGGACTAACTTTCATCAAATGATATGATGCCACCTGTCAAGCCAAGGAATGGATGATGGTTGCAAGATTTGGGGTTTGTGCCAATAAATGCCAACATTTGAATTTCCCCAAATTTGCTGAAAGGACATGTAAGAGGGAAGGGAAATGCAATAAATGCCACTTGGCTCGCTGCAAAGGACATGTAAGATGAATTTATTGTCTTGTTGGATGTACATGTTGATTTGGAATTTTTGAATTCAAATTGAGAGAATATTCTAAAAGATGCCTTGTGAGGAAAATAGGGATTTAATAAATGAATTAAATCTATTTTCATGTGCAACTTGCATTATCTAGAGGATGTGACATGAGATTAGATTAAATTAATCAAAGGTCAATTAATTTAACAGGAGATTTGATGATGTGACTCATTTGACTTAGATTTATGGATTTATTTAAATCAGATAAGAGAAGAATGTGACAAGAGACTAATTAAATAAAGATTTTGATTTATTTAATTAAAAGGGATGATTTTAGATTAAATCAAATAAGGTTTTAATTTATTTAATTTAATAGATAGACTTTAGAGATTTAATCAAATAAATTGATTATTTAATTAAATAGGGCTAATTAGATCAGATGGAATGATTTAATTAACAAGAGAAATTGACTTAATTAGACAAAAAATGATTTATTTAATTAAGAGATGAATATCGATGAATTTAATCGATAGGGAATTTGATTAAACGGTTAGGACCTAGGGATGATTTAGGAAGAAACGATGTTAGTAAGGCGGTGATTAGATGCATCATGTCAATCAAGATATTTTGATGTCTACAATGAGAAATGAGGGGTTGTCGATTTCTTTCGCACTGTAAATTTAAAAGGGGCAGCAATATGGGAGGTTAATATTATTTTTTTGGCATGCTAACATACAATAGAAGCTTATTTTCTTCAATTTTTAGCTCCCCACAATAGCAAAAACGTCTTATTATGCCTTTTGAAATGCTTAGCAAGCTACTAAAATACTCATATATAGTTAAAAATGCATATGCAAGTTTCAAAACAACCCATAGGTGTTCTTGGCATCTTTCTTGTGCATTTTCAAGGCTTACAAATGGAGGTTAATCATGTGCAATATTTTCAAGAGCAAGTATTTGAAGCAATATACATGCTGCACAAACAATGTTTTTCACCTCTTAAATGATGTTGGGACATTTTCTCACATTTGAGAAGTGGTTCTAGAAATATTTTTAACATTTTTTAAGTGTTAAGAAACATAAAAAAAATGCCCCATCATAACTAAAAATGACCCCTTGTCAATTAAAATAACCAAACATGGTTTCTAACTATGTTGTAGATATTTTTGACAACCTAGTAAGGTGCAAAACCACCCAAATGTATTATAAACATTAATAACCTCCTTGTTGTAGCTGTTAAAATGTCAAACATGAAGAAATATGATTGATAGGGTGTTCACAATGCCAACAGTGATCTTCCATGACATGTACAACCAAGAATGCTTCACCTCTATCAAGGCATAATACACATTACAGGTTGTTTGACTGCAAATCATTGGCATCTTAAAATGTGTTTTCTTCATGGTTATATGTTCAAAGAGTGATTGCAAGATAAATGTTTTTAAAAATTACTAAAATAACTACAAACAAGCCAAGACACTTCTCAGAGTTAAAATATCAAGTTAAGAGAATGATTTATTTTCCAATACGTATGGGTATAATGCTTGGGGGTAAAAAGTTTCTCAAACTGTGCAAGTGAAAATATAGGCAATAAATGTGTTTGTACACTTAGTTAAAAAGTATGCATGGGAATGGGGCAAAAAAGATTCACTTACAAATAAGAGGTAAAGTGGAGATAAAGGTGGAGAGGCATATTCTATATGCCATTTCTAGTTGTAAATAAAGGGGACTTGAGTGTGCCAAGTGCCAAGTCGCTAAAGAATCTAGGTTTTCTCTACTCTCATTAAATATCACTGCTATTTCATTTGCAAAGGTTTTACAATTTTTGGAAGAATGAAGGCCCAAGGGGTAGGTCTATAGTTAGGATATAGGATAAATTATATAGAGGGAAATAGGTAAAGTTTGTAATGGGTGTAGCACATAGCTATTATTCATTTCATCACAGTAATATCATAACCTGATCTATAGTATATATGAATACATATTACAATGTAACTGTCTCTAACTTTGAAATGTAATGTTATTTGAATTAATTAATCAAGGGTTATCAAATTATTCAATACACATTTGTTGTAATGAGTTTTTATATGGTTTTCTTTTAGTTTGTGAATGCTTTCCTAGGGACAACAAGAGTATTATCATTTCAAAATGGACTATAAAGAAAAATTATGTTGTAGACTCATGGAGATCTCACTGTCACAAGGCAATAAGTGTTTAAACAAATCATCAAGTTATGTTTTGATGTAAAAGCTTAGGTTAAATTGTGACTTTGTAGCCCAAGGCAGACACCAATATTTCTTTTGTAATCTCCTCTTCCATTTTTTTTCAAAATTGATAAATCTTTTAATGAATTTTTTTTTTATGTTTAATT
>VDFB02223937.1:0-14197 GCA_007258455.2 Sequoia sempervirens
GTTTAGGGTTAAGGGTAGAGGGGAGAGAGATATGAGTGATTGAGTGAGACTTGGGAGAGAGAGAGATGGAGAGAGAGAGGGAAAGAGATAATATTTAAATATTTATAATACATTAACTAAAATATTGAAATAATATTTAAATATTATACATAATAATATAATATATTATATATTAAATACATAATTTGGTAAGAGATTATCATAAATTGTATATTATTTATTAAATTATAAACTTTATTGCATTTTTTAAACCATATATTATAAATTGTATAGCATTTTTTAAACTCATATCTAAAAAATATAGAATATCTGATATGTCTGACACAAAATTTAATGCCTAGGGATTAGCCTCAGGCTTGCTTTGGAATTTGGTTCGGACCTACCAATCCTAAGAAGTCAACACAAAAAATGTGTTTAACAACTTACCTTGCTTTTCCAATCTTCGCCCATGTGGGCCCTGACGACCTTTTTTTACCCAAAATTGATGAAATGAAAAGGGGTTTAAAAAGGCTACCTAGGCACCGACCAATATAAATTGCTTTTGCTGAATAGAAATAAATAATTTAATATTTAGCTTTTTCTAAAATTCACGACTAAAAGTTCTGATTGATAGCTGATTGAAAAGAAATGTCATAATAACTTTCAAATGGTATGCATTTTTGAATCAAACATCGCCATTCTTCACATACTGGATTAAAAATTGAATTCATGAAGTTTGCATTAAGTTAAGGTGGTCGGACATCACGAGTTTTATATTTTTTTAAAAGTTATAATAAAAAATTCTTAATTAATTATTTACTTGGAAAAAGAATTACAAAAAAATATGCATCACATCCACACATTAGTCCTCTACTTATATCTAAAATCTTATAAAAAAGTATTATCATTTTATTGTGGTTAGGGTGGTCAGACAGACACCTACTTTATTTTTCCCTAAAATTTAGGTACTACTACATTGAAATTTCAATTTTTCACCAAATAGATTTATTTTTTTAGAAAAATAAACCTAGTAGTTTAGAAACTACATTCAATTTGCCACAAAT
This sequence comes from Sequoia sempervirens, assembly GCA_007258455.2. NCBI lineage: Eukaryota > Viridiplantae > Streptophyta > Pinopsida > Cupressales > Cupressaceae > Sequoia > Sequoia sempervirens. The sequence continues at coordinate 1,044 of VDFB02223937.1, forward strand.
TCTATTCTTATATATTTTTGAAATAATATAGATACGTCAAGTTGCCTAACTCTGATTTTTCTGAATTTTCATTGCCACTTAAGGGCCTATTTTTTCCATGATGATCCTACACATACCCGCAACTTGTTGGATTTGGTGGTGATGAACGTGGAGGTGGTGATGGACTTGGGGGTGGACATAGTGATAGATATGTAGTAGGATATGTTTAGTAAATTTCAAGAGGCAAGACACCTTATTTTATTTTTGATCCCTTATGTTGCTCATTGCATTGACCTTCTCCTTAAGGATACCAAGAAACTTATTTGGGTGAAGAACATGATTGAATATGCAAGGAATGTCACAAAAATACATCTATAACCACACATGGGTTGTGATTCTAATGAGATTGCAATGATGACAAGGAGCTTGTGTGTTCAAGAGCCACATGGTTTATGAAAAATTTCATCATATTGCAAAGTCTTGCTACCGCAATGCCCAACCTTAAGTGCATATTTGTGAGTAAAAGGTGGTTATAGGGTTCTTATTACAAGAGGATTTAAAGCAAAGAGGGTTGTGAAAAACATTTTTAACATAGTTACCAAGAGATGCGTATGCCCCCCTCTGAGATGTGTCTTGGAGAGAAAGACGCATCTCCAGTACTGGAGACGTCTTTGGAGACACCTCCTACCACCTAGAGACTTCCCGAGTACCCTGCCGTCTCCTGTTGCAAAAAATAATGTCTCCCACAAAAAAAAAAAACCTAAAATATGAACTATGATTATGAAATATGAAGTATGAACTCTTTGACTCTTTAGCACAATGACATTTGTGTATTTAAAGTTAATGTGCATTGTTAAACTTTACTACTGCTCTTGTTTTGAAAGTTCAATGTCATCATATTTTCTATAAATTATTAATTTTAATATTTTTAATTTTTATTTATATTAAAAAAATGGCATCTCCAAGTAACCCATCTCCTATTTTTAAAAAAAAGTCGTACCAATACCGGTACCAGTTTCCCATACCAGTACTAGTCTCGCAACAACTATGGTTTTTGATGATTCATTTACCAAGCACATGGAGGATATCCTCAAGGTAAGCTTCTGATTAAAAACAAAATTATTTTGGTTTTTAAAATTTTATAATGTTACAATTTATCGATTTTGCAAAATTATGATATTTTAATTTGTTTTTATTTAGTTTAAATTTTCAATTGTATTTTTATACTCTATGTCTTAGGTGTTAGAACCATTGGTTAGGGTTCTAGAGTTGGATGGGGATAAAAACTTGATGGGATATCCATATGAGGCCACATACAAGACAAAAAAGGTGAGTATGGATCCAATAGAACAAATATAAACTTATCCAATGCATTATGATTCGAGATGGACCAAACAATTCCACCAATTGTTGGAAAATGAGCCACACCCAAACCATGGAGTAGTCATCAAGTGGGCTAGTAGTTCAATGGTAGAGTTTCCCAACAACAAAAATTGGTGGTCCTAGGTTTGACTCCCAATTGGTCCATGAAAACTTTAAGATGGTGTTAGAGTGAAGTCAACAAATCCATGTTAGGCTAGATGCCTCAAGTATTTGTAGTTTGTCTCAAGGGGGTGATGGAAAAATGAGTCACACTTGAACCATAGATAGGTGAGCTGATTGCTTAATAGTAGAGCACCCCAACGAAAAATGTGTGGTCCTAGATTCAATTTCTAGCCAGTCCATGAAAAGTTTAACATCCATATATATTCATGCTATTGCCTACTATTTGAACCCTAATTTTTTTCTTCTCCTATTCATTCAAAGTAGATGAAGACGTTATGGTTGGCCTTAAAATGTGTACAAAGAGGCTATTTTCCAATAAGAACCTTAGAGACATACATGATGAGTTACAAGTTTATAAGGGGGTAGAGAGGAGGTTGTTTTATTCAACTTTATGCATTCAAACAAAAATCACTTTATATCCAAGTAAAAAAGTATATGTTTAATTTTAATTTATTGTTTATTTTAATTTTTAAATTTACTAGTGAAGTTATATTTGTTGTCTTTATAGATTTGTGATGAGAAGATTTTAACTTGCAAAGGCTGGATAATCTTTAAAGTCTTGCCATCCACATTTTGTCCCAACTTTATAAGGCTTTTGATTGTGATTTTGTCCTTATACATAAAACCTTTGATTGAATGCAAATAAGATAGAAGGGTAGGGGACAAATGAGGCCCTTAACTTTGATGAGGACACATTGGGTTGTTAATGATGCTGAACCAATGATAACTAAAAATGATATTGTTGATTTCAAGTGAAAGGCAATGGAATGTCAAATGGAAGTGGTAACATATGAGGAGGGAGAGAGTGAGCCATCAATGGAGGATTCATTTCATTGCATTCATAGCATGCTCTTGTGGAGAATGACATTTTTCCTTAAACAAGCTCCTACATTAGGATCATCGAGTTCAAGAACACTTATAGAATGACAGTTTTCTTTTGAGCTCTATTGATTATGAACCTTGAAAATAAAATCTATAATTTATATTTATATTGAAACTTTGAAGTTTATATATATGTTTATTGAACTTTAATTTTGATTTATACAAAAAAAAATTCAACAAAATTCTTTAAATTCAGTAGTCTACATTGCCAAGTTCAAGTTTTTCAACTCTTATCTAAGCATCTTAAGTGAGAACATAAGGCCTGCATTGCGACAAATGATTGGGTCTGATTTATGTACTTTGACTATTTTCACTTATTTAGAACTTTAGATAATGGATCTTGATTTGATTGGCATTAAAATACTTGTGTCTAAGGAGTTCCTTGAAGTTGTGTTCCACATAGTTGGGGGACCAAACCTAGGACCTGGTCTTGTCTTGGAGCTCAAAATTGAACCATTCATTGCCCACAATATGAACAATCCATGGGCTAGCTGCCTTAGTGCTATTGTTCTATTTGTTTGTTTTGCGTGCACCTCGTGCTCGTACAATGAGTATATATGGAAAATTTCACGGATTCTCAATTTTATCAATTCTCTGCTCTGGTCTGCAGTAAGATCTATGAGTCCTTAATAGTGTTCACCAGTTCATGCATAGGTGGGGCAGAATATGGAGTGTAATATGCATTGAGACCTTTCTTTCAAGCCTTTAGGCCATGTATAAATGGTTCTTCTATCTCAAGGAGGAAGAATTGCCTCCGATTTTTACAGCATTCAAAGACGATTAAACATAAGAATTAAATAAATTGGAATAAGGTGGTGCAATCTCTGAATATGTTCCAAGGGGACGTGTCCACAAGAGTCCAGGTGATTTCTCTAATTTCCCATGAACTTAAGGACTTGCAGGTGACATCTCCCCTTTTCAGAACTTTGACAGCCTAATCCATTTGGTGAATAAAAATAGAAAATGGTAATTTTTAGAGAAAAAAATGGTAAAACTCCCACAAGATAAAAGGTGCAGGATTGTCATTGCAAATTTAGCAAATTGCATGTGCTTGCTTCTAACTTTTTAAAGTTATTTAAATAGCTGTCCCTCTGCCATGCTCCAAATTCGGCAAATTTTTTGCCATCCCTGAAATTCCTTCCTGGAAACACAGAGAAACACTAGAATATTCAATCCTGGATGAGGAATGAGAAGCTAGTGCTGCATGAGCGGAATTAACAGCAGATGGATTCCCAGATGGGATATGGCCTCCCAAAGTCAGTGCATTTGAAGATGCAACAGAAATAAGAATAATGGCGTCTGAGATCATTCCTTGGTGGTCAAGGAGAATAATTGTAATGCCAACAGATTTCCATCCAATCAGACAACCTCATTTTGTGCCTAGATAATGGGCTTAATAAAAAATAACTGGACATAATGATAAAAAATTAAAAGAACGTTTTTTATAATACTGCTTCCATGCATAAATGGGGATGCATTTTGTGTTTGCTTATGTAATTTATTTTTGTTTGGTTTTCTGTTTGATTAGATAATTTACTACCTTTCTTGCATTTCACAGAGTGCAGCACTGAATCAGGAATTATTAAAAGCATTAAATCCATCAATTGTATTTGTAGAAGAAGCGGCAGAGGTTTTGGAACCTCAGTTGGTAGCAGCTTGGTCCAAGTGTTAAGCATCTTATTCTAACTGGTGATCACTACCAACTCTCCCCAAGTGTTGAAGTTTATGAGCTTAAAAGAAGGTATACTCGTATTTAAAATCGTACTTTTCGATTGTGCGTGTTATAAAGTTTTTCTTTCAGCAATCATTTCCATCATCCTAGAAGAACATTGAGAATTCCTTATTTATAGATGAAAGAAAAACTTTATAACTGATTGATTCGTGTGGACACAAAGTTTGTAAAGTGTTGGGAGAAAATGAGGAAGGAGCTAAAATGTAATGAATCATGTCGTAAGGTTTTGAACTGTCAATATCCTTGCATGTTGAAATGCTTTGAAAATTGTGAAGCAAAACCTTGTACCACCTGTATCCAAATACAAAGAATCAATGCAGAAAAGGAAAAGCAACTTGAAACACGGCAACTCAAAATGAAACTTCTAGAAATAAAAGCAGATATCAAGAAACTAGAGGAGTCTTCAGATAGCCTAAAAAATTGGTAATAGATATAAATCCAACAGAGACTCTGCAGCTGATTACTTCCAGGTACAAGTTCTGTATTCCAAGTAAGGTAGTCTCTGAAGATGTGTTCTTTGAATCAATTTTGAATAAACTTTTCTTGTGTAATGAAAGGGACAATTTTTTATATTAATATATAGATGTAAAATATAATATGCCTTAAAGAGTATACACAGTTTTACTTGAACCGTCAAATTGATGGCCAAATTTTGAGCCATCTCCAAGTCCAAAAACTATAACTGTCTATAAAAACACTAGAGACCTAAAACTTGTGGAAAGTAATCAATCAGTTTTACACTTTGAAAATTTTCCCCCAGTTTTGAATTCCTTAACTTAGTCCTCAATCACAATTTTGAGCATTTGCAGATGTTTGATCTTCATTTTGATCCAAGCTAAGAATAGGCATGGAAACATCAACTAATTATTTAAAGGAAAGAGCAACGTCAATTGCAAAGATATGCACATTAGGTACACTAACATGATCAGCCAGTAACACTGGTGAAACAGATTCAGGATTGTAGACTAGTAAAAAAGAAAATCATTCACATTGTTGCCAAAAACTTTGAACTTTATCAGCAATATTAGGTGCTAGATGCATAGCAACTGAGCCAGGAGCCTCAATGTTCTAATTAGCAGGACCCGAGGATGACAAATAAGACTATCCACCAATTTGAATACCTTGAGATTTTCCTTAGTTATGAGTTGCAAACTTTTGATGAGCGAAAGTTGAGGAGAAAGATTCTAATCATCATTTTCAAATTGCTTTCTTACTGTGCCACATATAAGTGAGATGTCTGTGCTAGGAGATATATTTTTCTATGGTAGACCTCTTGCAGAATCCATTTTTCTTCTTGGAATTTTTCCTCTCCCTTCGGTTCTTTGTCAATTAGGGAAAGCTGTTTGGTCATTTTGATTCACTTGCATCTGGAGTGATATGGGAGATAAAACCAAAATACATATGATTTCTAGATTGAAATCTCCGATACCTCTCTGTTTATTTTAAAATAATTTTGAATTGCCTTTTTCCTCCTCATTTGTTCATAAAATGTACTCTATTATAATCCTGCTTTGTTGGGCCCTTAGTCCACTACTCGCAAGTTCTTCTAGGAAAAGATGTAGTATTGGGCCTGCTTAAGTATACAACCCATGTATCTGGGGCTCCTTAATTTATGTGTTGTACCTTATGGCGCTGATATTGGACCTGGTATATGTTTTATAAATAAGGGGGTTGGTATGAGATAATCATAATTTAATCAACCAGAGGTTTGACATTGAAGGCGAGATGACATTTGTATGTCATCATTCATTCAAGATTCAAGTGCTAAAGTGATAATCCTTGACATCCATATCCTATGTTTCACTATATGCATTATCATGATTTATAATAGGTGCTTATTGAAAATTATTGTGATTTGCTAACGGAATAGATTAGTTGTGGATCTTGTCTCAATGATCTTGGTTAAGGGTAAGTAGATCATCTAAGGACATTACCATAGTTTCCATCATATGGTGTTAGAGTCTAGGTGTTCATCTCCCAAGGTTTGAAGAAATGAAGGTGCATATCATAAACATAAACTCTAGAAAATCCTAGAGTTTCATAGAGACATGCCCCTTACCCACCTCCAAATTATCAAGTTTTTAGGATGGGGACATCTCTAGGATGCTAAGGAAACATTCCCTTGTTGCCCCCTCCATTTCCTCTAGTAAAGGGGAAATGTTGTTAGGATGCTTGTCTCATAAAGGAGATGTTTTTGAGATATCACCCTTGATGGAGGCATTGAGGAGACACTCAAGAGCCACAACATAGAAAATTTGTAAGGTCATTCAATTGTCCAAAGTTCCAAGATTTCTTTGTGGCTTGGGATGTCAAAAAGTGAGCTTTTTAATTTAAAAAACATTTTTTGAAAATGTAATCCACTAACCTTGACCTTAGAATGCTAATGGGCCTTACCTATGCCTTAAGCCCTACAAAACTATAAATAGACATGCCCACTCTAAATTCAAATCACCATCAAGATTCTATAGTTTGTTATTGCATTGGAGAGTGAGAGCAAGAGGAAGACTTCACTTTTATTCATTGATCAAGAATTCATGGACCCTTTTCAATATAAGACTTTATACTTTGTTTTAAGTGTTTGCATTTTCATTGCTAAATTTGAAATTAGTGATCGTATAACAGTTTTTCTTTTTTAGTTTTCAATTTAAATACTCAATATATTTTTTATCTATGCAAATTGCAAATTATTTGTAGGCTTTAGAAATTATTAAATAATTTTTTTAAGGTTGTTGAATTAGGGGAGAAGGGCCAACACTGACACGAGACCGTATAGTGGGGACAAAAGTACACTATCAAAATTTTCTTCATAAACCTTCATGAGATGAACTCTGCAAGTTTGAAAGGTTTGAAGAAACAAATAATCCCTGTTGTTCAAAGTTGGGATCAGTAAGGTACAATTAGATTTATGTGCTCTACTTAAGGGATAATAGCAGTGCCAAAGGAATTCCCAAGTATGAGTATGTGAAATGAGCATTGTGCTGCATTCAAACAACTCATAAGTGGCTGGAAAATACTCCAAAGCAATCTCCAACTGAAACCTTTCACCTCCTTGACAAGAAATAAATAGCCAATTCTCCTAAACAAGAGTAACTCCCAATGTAAGGTGGGTGGTCTACAACTAATCAACAAGCCCAAGACTCAAAATCTACCCCTTTCTATGCCAAGGAACACTCCCAAGTGTAACCATCTGTTCATTTCTCCAACCCTTAAAATTTCTTTCCAATCCATTTGTTGATGAGCGAATGGAACCACCAAATGGCTAGTAAGGAAATGGACAACACCATAAATTTTGAAGTTTTGATCCTTATCCCTCCTAAGATCCTTATTACAATATCCAATAAGTCCCACCAAACCATATTGAGCATCCCAAACATGGATACCCAACCAAGAATGATCTCCAACACATCGAAAAAAGTATGTACAACACATCTCCAAGTGCCAATTAGAACCAAATGCATACTCAAGAAATTGGTGACTACTTTGGTAAACCCCTGTAAGCCATCCATGAAAGCTTCAACAACTATGGAGCATGGAATGATTGTTGTCTTCAAACCCAATCCCCCAAAAGGATTAGTATAAAATAAAGAATCACTCAACACAAGGGATGGATTTTCAAACAAATAGACATCCTTTTTTGGTCCTTCTTTCTCCCAAACTTCATAAGTAACAAGCCTTAAATCTCCTTTCCTTGTTCTTGTAATGAAATTTCCAGCAGCTACCAAAACAAGTTTTGTTAACACCTTGATTTCGAAGATGTGGAAGTCACCATGATCCAGCACTTCCCATGTGGAAACTACATCCTCAACTCCACTTATGCATTCTCGATCAAACAATCTTCTTGGAAAATTATCAATCGCAAAGATCAACTCAACCTCAAAGATCGGCTCAACCTCATGATTTGTTTGCAAATCATCAATAAGATGAAAACTAAGTTCCATCTCATGTTTGGAAACTTCACTAGGGTCCCATTTCTTGCTATTGTCACTTGATGTTTCATCTTTTATCACAAAGAGGGGATTATCATAAGTGGCCTTTGCACCCACTTCAAAGAGAGGGTTATCCAAAATTTGGAAAACTTTTCCTTTCTCACGTTCAAGTCTGACTTGCTGGTCCAAATCTACACTTGCAACTTCTGATTTTTGTGGAAAAACCTCTAAGTCAAACTCCTCTCGAAAACTATCAAGCTTATCAATTACTTGCTTGATTTCTTCAACTCTTTGTTCATTCTCTTTCTCCTTGAGACAATTGAAACCAACAAGCTGATCTTCTTCCTCCTTAGTGCCACTTGCATATCTTCTAACAAATATTTTGTCGATTCAAGCTCAAGAGTAAGCTCATCAACCTTCCTCTCTTTTCCTTGGAATTCACTAATGGTCTTTTATTGCAAATTTGACAGCATAATCTCGATATCTGATCAAGTATAAGTACTCTAATTTCATTGTCTCCAAAGAGTCTTTGATAAGTTGCAAGTTTGAAGAAGTGGCTCTTCCCTCAACACTGTTCTGCATGAGGACTTCAAGGAACTTGTGAGTGTTGTCCAAGTTTGTGTGGACCTAAATCTCCTTCTCATTGGTGACGATGAAGTTGATTCTTCAATTCACGTAACTCCCTAGTACTTTTTTCAACCAAATGACTTGGTTCTCCAAGTAACCAAGATTCAGAAATATCTTCATTCTTAGGAGCCATACGATCTACTTCTCACTATAACTTTGATCAAGAGTCATGGTAGCCCCCAAATTGTATTGTTCTTGATCCTCATAGGCTAATAGGGCACGGTCAAAGGATCCTTTTGGTAGTTACCTAGGCGTTGGTTGGCTCAACGGATGCTTTGGATAGTCATTTCTCATGATATTATGGATGTTGGATAACATAACATGTTTGAAAACATAATGTTGGATAACACACTGTTTGATAACACATTGTGTTAGAAAACATATCCTTGGATAACATACTGTGTTGGATATCATATTTGTACTTTATGAGTTATATTTTATATTATTATAATAAAGTGTAAATATAATAAAATATTATATTATTTCTAGAAGCTTCTTGATTGTGGACTGACCTCTTGGTGAAAAAGAATAAATAGGTGAGGCCATCCATTGTCTCATCATCCAAGAATTGTTATTTGATTTCAAGAACTTGTTTGGTGAAGGATTCGGCTACGGTTTCTACCATTTCTAGCCATTGGGAACGAAAATTCTCATTGGTTATGCAATTTTGAGGGTGTGAAATATCATCTAAATTATTGCAGCAGATTGGAGGAGTTACTTCAGACTTCTCATTGCATTGAAATTGTGGCCATTGGCCAATTTTTGCTTTGTTCGATTGGAGATAATTGAGGAGACATTTTGAGTTCAAGTATTCATCAAAGTTGGCATTTAGGGAGGTCGATTTTGCATCTTATACATTTCTGATCAAACATTATTCAGTCCTCAATGAGCCACGATTTTGATCATAGGGGTCTCTCTTTGCATTGATTTTCACAAGGAGTTTGGGCGCACCATTGTGGAAGATCAAAGAATGAATTTCCATACATTTTGAATGAAGTTGGAGGCTGCCATTTATTTATATCTGAAGGTTGTTCACAGAACAAGGGCGGCTGACTTGAGAGGGACGATTTCATGTTTGAGGCCTCAATAAATTCCAAGAAAATTCATGAGGCATTGTTGGTTAGCTAAGAAGTTGGGCGTTACATCAAAGGGGTCAAATCTGCATTGCACAAGGAGAAACAAGCTTGTTTGTATAGGAAGCCATTGCATTTCCAAGTTTCCTTCATTGATACCATTGTACTAGCTTCATCATTTCATCATATTTTACTTGTTGTCTTAATCAACAATCTATAACATTAGTTGTATTGGTCATTTCATGTGTTTAGCTTGCCGTTGTAGATGTACATTGAAGCTAGATTTAGCATTGCATTTAGTATAGCCATATTGCAGTTGTAGATGCATATTATTACCAGCATTGTTGTAAATTGGAAAAATATTGTAATTGCCAAGAGTCTTGGCTACCTTGTATGAGCATTGTATTGAACAAATCATTTCAATCAAGGAGATATAAGTTGCTGGTTATATATTGTTTTCATTGAGCATTTTAATATCATTCATACTCAGCTCATTAGTATGCATGCCAATTGTATGACAAAATGTCACTTGGTTGTAGGAGATTAGTTTGCATATAGAAATCATTTATGTGCATTGAGAATGATCAAATAGAGTCATATTTGCATTTGGAATGTAGTTTAATCATTGTAGTGTTGATACATAAGCATTTGAAGCATTTTATCATTACTTCTCAAGCATACAGCCAGACTGAAATTTTGTATCAGCAAGTTCAGAATTTGCATTTGAATTGTTTGACAATATTCCTTGGGTGCAAAACTTCATTTTTTACATCTATATCAGCAAGGGATATTACACAACTCAAGTAATGAGTCACTATTGATTGATGATATAAAATCCTCATCAGGATCCAATTCGTCATGCTCCTCTACTGGATTCATTGAGAAGTTGAATTGATGTCCTTTATGTAAAAGAGTTTCCCACTCAACATCAAGATTACTATCATTGGAATGATGAAGTTGCTCCCCAATAGGTGTTGTTCTGAAAAATTTTAGTAGTAGCAAACTCTTCATTAGTGGCTGCAACTTTCTCAAAGAATTAATTTTGGAGCTTCGCCATACAAGCTTCTTCATCAAAGACATCTTCTTCTCCAATAGAAATCTCATAGCTTACTTTGTGTTCTGAATTTTGAACATCATCTAGGTCAAAGGGAAATTCATCCCAAATAGGTTCCTTGTCATACTTAGGTGCCATCATGTACTTAGATCTCAAGTGCTAAAGGGTTGATTGCTCCGATCAAAAGAAATGTGCTCACTGTACTCCTCTTGGGGTGTTGTCTAGCTATGAATAAGTCTCCTCCCAACTAACCAACACTGATGTCAACAGGAGTATCTCTCTCCATAAGCTTACTTTGGTATTCAAACCAATAACTACCCATGTCACCATCACTATAATGAGGTAAAGAATCATCAATGTTAGCATTTTTGAGAACTCCATCCTTTTTTCCTTCAACAAGCCTATCATTTGTAGATATATTACTGATCACAACCCTATCCACCTTGGTCCTAATGTCAACTACTTCACTGGATAGTAGCTCTAGAGGTGCATTTAGGACTGTTGTTATGCCCCTTTCCTCATGCATAATCTCATCAATAGTAGCCACATGCATACCTAAGAGGTCATCTTAGTTTCCTGTCAAACATCCTTCATGTGATAACTCATGAGAAGATGGGTTAGCATCAAGAGGAGAATTATCCATCACCAAATCTTTAACATGATTAGGTACGAACACATTGAAATCATCATAAATATCATCACTTTGATAAGTGGTCAAACCATCGTCATAAGCTGATTTAATGAAACCACCAAAATTACCCTCAACATGCTCTTCATTAGTGAATTCACCACTCACAATAGCTCTGCTAAAATATTCTATGTAGTCATTAGTCTTAGAATCATCACTAGGTGAATCCAAATTAGGATTCAAGATTGTTGTTTTTTCCTTTTCACCAAACTGATCCTCATCATTACCAATTAGATGCAAGTCTAAGGGATTGTTTTGGGGATCTACCACACACTCCTCATATGTCAAGGTATCTTTCTCAACGGCAAGTTCTGATTTTTCTTTCAATGTTCTTTTGATGTACTTAACCACACCCAATTTTCTCAGTTTCAAAATTACAACAGAACCCAAGAAAGAGTCAAAATAAACCGTGTTTCTGAACTCATCTGTCATGTTTTTATATTCTTCAAATAGTTGGGAAGCTTCTTGTTCATACTGCCTCTTGATCTATTCTTCAGCTCTGTTGAAATCTATTGTCATAACTCTGAATTTATTGATCTTCCAACAAGCTGGCAGGAACTTTAGCTATGATACCATTGAAATATTCCCCTTATTTTTTTCAAATTTTCTCACATAAAATTTCACTCGTTAGCGTTAGCCCAATGTAATAATCAACAAACTAAAACCAACCCTTCACTTTCTAATCACCCAGATCCTAAAATGGGCAAGTTGAGAGCATGTATGATGCAAGGGGATCTTAATATAATTTCAATGTTGGGAGTACAAGTAAACTATTGGTGGAAAACCATCCAATAGAGAAATGAAATACTTGGCGGCATAGCCAGCCACTTCCACTTTTCAGCGGGTAACAAGAAAAGTAAGCAACTCGAACACTTATTCAACGAGAGTGAAGTATAGGAAAATTGAGAAGTAGAAGGCTGATTGGTGCTACCAAATCAGCATTATAATGGTGATCAGATACATGGAAAATATGTCATGAGCTACTCAAATGAAAGGTTACTACAATATAAATCAGTCCTTGCTTCAATGAACCATAAGGCAACATAAAACAAGCAAATACTGTGGATATACCAGGTCTGATATGAAGGGGAAGCAATATGATTTTATGAACAACGAACTTGATACATCAACCCACACACTATCAAATTCTCATAACTCTCTAACCACACCTTTGAATTACCTCAAATTTGTTGCAAATGATGCCTAAGAGTTGGGCGTCCAAGTCCTAGCAAACAAATTCCACAAACCAGCTTAGAAATATCAAGCACGCATCCCATTGTACCTGTTGCAAATGGTACAACCTCCCTAGTTGGTCAACCTCATATGAAAATTCAGATTTTCATCTAAAAATTATCCAAATTGGAGCAAGGGGGAACCCAAATGAAAGGAAAACTCAACAATAATACCCACAAAAATATCTCAACTCCTCAAAACGATGCAAGATAAATCGTGGGTCAACTAGGTTTGTTTTGAACACTTCCAAAAAATCTCCAACAACAAGAGAACACACCATTTGAAATAATTACTAGAAAACATCAAAGCTACTCAAAACTGAATCAAATAGGAAATCCATCACCATTGAAGCTTGATATGCAACCTTTGAATGAAGAAGCACCCTAAATTGAACTAGGAGTTATCTTCCAAGCTC
>VDFB02223939.1:0-10242 GCA_007258455.2 Sequoia sempervirens
TGATTCTTTAACTAAGCTTATGGGCACAAAGAAGTTCAAATGGTGTTTAGAGACTATGGGCCTTTTGGCCCCTAGAAATTAAGAGATGATGATGAAACCCTTCCATTGTCCTTGCAAGGTGTTCGAAAAGTGGAAGATTTGTTGAGAAAATGTGTCTCAACCTTGCAATTACATAAGGTATTGCTCATGCAATGATGATAGGGGGGTGAGGGGTCTGAGGGGATCATCTCCCCAATTGGAGTCCAGGGGTAGCACCCTTGAAACGGAAATTTTATTTATATTTTATTATTACAAATTTGGACCGTTCATCATTATGTCTCATATTTGACGATCAATATTTAATTAGCTTGACTTGCCCTAGAAGGAAACCTTATTTTATGAGGGAATTGTATTACTTGCCAGGACAGATGTATTTTGAGAGTCCGATATGACAATGTTGCCTCTAGATCTCTTTAGTGGTGATACTTATGAGAAGTTTACCAGTAAGTATATTGTAATTGTGATTTTGACAATATATTGGCCATTGGAGTGTGAGGTTTTCTCAAAAGGGTTTTCCCATGTAAATCACTATGTTTTTGTGGTGTACATGTATCACATTTATGTTTAAGTTTCTTCAACTATTAAAGATTTGTAAAAGTTTTGCATTATTCTCCTCTCAAGATTAGTGTAGGAAGTTGTTCTGCAACCTTAGCTTCCTTAAACTGCACATACTTAAGGGTCTTAGGATTCTTTTCCAGAGCTTCTTCCTCTTCAATTTTCAACTCTTTTCTTTTTTCTTCACCCTTTTCTTCTTCACTTCAAGAGGATTCATCAGATTCATATCCTTCTATTAGTACTGAATTTTGATGTAGTTCCTCATCCACTTTGACACTTGCACTCTCAAGAATTTTCTTCAATATTACCAATAGGCCTTACTTCTTGTAGAATATCCAAGGAATATTACTTCATTAGATATTGCATCAAAATTTCCCAAGTTTTCCTCATCTCTTCTAAGGGTATGTGCAGGATCAACATGGAAAAACATGCCTTAAGTGGCAAAAATTAGAAAATCGTAGTAGAAGTAACTGACATAAAAATTGGAATAGTTATCTATATTATTTCAAAAATATGTACAATAGAATCAGAAAGAAATTGAATTTAGTTTCTAAACTACTATATTTAGTTTTTAAAAGAATATCTATTTGGTGAAAATTTGAAATTTCAATGTAGTACTTAAATTTTAGGGAAAACAAGGTGTCTCACCGACCAATTCCTAACTACAATAAAATGATAATTATTTTTATAATATTTTAGATATAAGTAGAGGAACTATGTCTTGATGTGATGCATATTTTTGTAATTTTTTTCCAAATAAATAATTAATTATGAATTTTTATTACAACTTTGAAAAAATATAAACTCGTGATGTCCTAATTTTCACCTTTAACTTGGTCAAAACTTTATGAAATCTATTTTTTAACTTATAGTATGCGGGCTATTATAATGATGCATGTTTTGATTCAAAATGTGATAACGCTTTGTTTATAGACAGCCAATCTTATCAATCAGACTTTATCGAATTCAAATAGAAAATGAATAATAATTATTTATTAAATTAAAAGTAAAGCATAATTTATATTGTTGGAAAGCTAAGAATATCCTTTAGAAACCCTTTTCGTTTCATCAATTTTAGGTTAAAAAAAGTTGTTAGCCACATACCCTACACATACCCATCATATCACCACTTTTTGGCCCATCATGATCCTACACATACCCCTAATATAACATTTGCTTCCAAAAACTCTAAAATATTTCATAGTAGGGGGTTTACCATACCATAATTCATAGGGATTCTTTGAACTATTTTCTCTTGCTTGACCTCTATTAAGAGTGTAGACAGCAATATGAATTGCTTCTCTCTAGTAAACATCCAAAAGATTAGCTTCCTTCATCATTTTCCTAGCTACTTCTTGAACTATTTTGTTTTTCCTTTCCACAACTCAATTCTACTAAGGAGTTCTAAGGGATGAAAAATGCCTCTTTATTCCATGATCTTCACAAAAACTATTAAAATCATTTGAAGTAAACTCACCACCTCTATCAAACCTTAAACATTTGATTTTCATATTCATTTCATTCTCAACCATAGCCTTAAATGCTTAAAACTTGTCTAGAGCTTCTAATTTTTCTTTGAGAAATATAACCCAAGCCATTCTAGAATAATCATGAATTAATAAAATCAAATACCTATCACCACACGAGCTTCTAATTATGGTTGGTCCACACATATCTCATTTCACTAACTCCAACGGATCTATGGTAGAATATTCTTTTTTCTTGAATCTTTCCTTTGTTTGATTTCCAACTTAACATTATTTTTAGATTGTATTGATAGGATTTCTAATCTTTGGAAAATATCTCATAGCAATAAAATTTATCCTTGCTTAGCTATCAAAATTTATGTTACCCATTCTTCTATGCTATAGCCAACTTTAATTAGTTTGAGACATAAATCACTTTGCACCATTACCTTTCAGTTGATAGATATTACCTCTTATTGTTGTTCCAATAGCAACCATAATACTAGAGCTTCCTTTTCTAATTTCATAGCTACCATTTTGAAATACAAGATTATATCCTTTGCTACACATTTTCATACACTTAGAATATTATGCTAGAGACCCTTGACATAAAAAATATAATCTGTATTATACTTTCCACAAAAAATAATTGAACATTTTCCACAGATCTTAGCAGATGTATCATCACCAAACTTAACAAGACCACCATCATAATTTTCAAGATTAAAAAAATTACTCTTATCACTTGTCAAATTATTTGAGCATCCACTATCAATGATCTAGTAATTCTTCTCCTCTCTAGCATGAAAAGTAGTCAACATAGTTCCTTCAATGTTATGACATATTTACAAAGCACTTTCCTTCACAAATCCTTGAATATTAGTAGAATTAGTTCCAACATTTAAAGCCATGAACAAGCATTCATCACTTCCTTCATCCAGATAATTTGATTCTTTATCATCAAATGCACCAATGTCCTTTTCAACATAATAACTTTTCTTGACAAATTTACCCTTATGATCCTTTTGTTTATCATTAATAACTTTGATTAGACACTTAGATGTATAATGACATATCTCTCCATAATTGAAACATTTGAAAGATATCTTACCTCTATATTTTTTAGTACCCTTTTTCAACCTCCTCACAAATTTTGCTTCCACCTCATCAAGATCATCTAGATTTGATCCATCATCCTTTTCCACTTCGTAGAATTTAAAAGTAGTTTCTTTGTTTGTAATATCTTGACCAAACTCTCTTCAAAAAAAGTTAAAGCACCAAACATTTGATCTCTAGAATAATTATCCAAATTCTGAGCTTCCTCAATAGAAGAAACTTTATGACTCTAAGCTTTAGGAAGAGTTCTTAATACCTTTTTCACCACTTCACTTTCATCTAGCTTACCACCAAGACAATTGATGGCATTGACAACTTCATCAACTTTGAGCATGTAGGTAGTAATATCTTCATATTTAGATGGCAAAGGTGGAGAAATGAGCGGCATAAATATGGCTACCAAAGAAATAATGAGAATGAGTCGCAAATTCCTGTCCAAAATACCGCCTCACTTGCGAAGTCACTTAGAGAAAGTTTGTGTGTTGAAGAGGGTATATTACGATGTTTCATGAAAAGAAAGGATAGAACGTAGAAGGTCATGAAGTGGCTGAAGCGTATGAGTTAATGGGTGGGGTGAACAAAGATGGTGCTCACGTCAAATGTGGTGTTTACAAGGGATATTTTTAAAATATGGCTTCCATGCTGATGGGTGAAATTCAAAACATGGGTATTTAATGCTTAATTTGAATGGTTTGGTAATTCTGAAAATAGATATGTGGAACTAATTGGAAGCATATCCCAAAATTCTCTGATTATACATCCTTGGAAGTCGAGAGTTCTTTGTAATCCATATTGGCGAGGATTGAGTTTCATCATGACATTAAACATTTTATGAGTCTCGGGATTTTGGACCATTTCAATGATTTTATCTTGAGTCATCCCTAGAACATTGTTGGTGATGTCCTCCACTTGACCACCTTCTTCTTGAGAATTTTGTGGAAGTGGAGGAAGATTGAGCGTGGGATGGCTAGACCCAATGGGATTTATTTTAGGAATGGCTTAACTCAAGTCACTCAAAGTGGATGTTTCTTTGTTTGTTTCCATGTTCTTCTTGTGTTGAGATCTAGTTTGGACCATAAAATGAGGATCAATTTTCAGGACTGGGAGGTGAACCTTTAATTCCTTAGATTGATCTAAGCTTTAGGTACAAAAAAGAAAGTCTAAGATATTAAGGATCAAAAGGATGATGATGAGATAATGAAAGATGGATGATTGGTGAATGATTGGAACTCTTAGTAAACCTTGAGGAAGATGCTAAACTTTTAGGACTTTTGGATTTAATGTTTGATTTGATTTCAGATCATGATTTTGGATTGATTTGATTTGATTTTGATTTTGATTGGATTTGGATTGGATAATGATCTCATAAACTCTAAGAGGTTGGATGTTGTCCTAGAGTAAACTTGTCCACAAGATGATAATTTGACTAAGTGTGCAAAGAAGGATTCATCTACACACACCTAGTAAAACAAGATGATTTGGATTTGTTTTGTTTTTTTAATTTTCAAGAGGATTTGCCCAAAGTTTAGCATGACATATTTTTTCAATATTTCCAGGAGTTGTTTGTGAGATGATTTTGATTTTGATTTTGATCCTAAGGTACTTAGAGAGACTTTTGTTTACTAGACCAAGGTGTTGAAGAACATGCTATTACTTCCTATGTGAGATACTCAAACCTTTCAAAGAGACTTGAATTTTTAAAATAGTAAAATGAATACAAATTTGGATTGTTCCTTGATGCATGTTTGTAAAAGTTGAAGGTTAATCTTTCTCTAAATTCGTAAAGCATGGACAAACGTTTCTTGTGAGCTTTTTGACTAAGACCTTTGGAATTTGGTTTTTGGATTTTGATCTTTCAGGAAATCATTTGGAAGAGCACATGTGTGGGGTCCAATTGTTTCTTATCTTTGCTTAATGAGTCCTTTTTACCACAGACACCTTCTTGAGTAGGTTTTCAAACTAAATGTCTAATGTCCCAATTTCTTCTCTTCCCACAAAGTCCATTATGTGGAAATCAAGGAAATTAAGGCAAAAGTTCCCTATTGTTGACTTTAGTGGGAGAAAATTGTGATGTAAATTCAAATTCTTAGAAGCCTCTTAGGATAAAATACCTAGGACAAGCAATAACACTTGAATTTTTTCAAAGGTGTTTGCTTCCTCTAAAGGGTTTGAAATTTGATGACCATGGTTGAATTTTTGTTTTCCAATGTTTTAGATCCAAGAAAAGTGTTTTGATTCCAAGAAAATGCACAACCCTATGGATAGTCAAGAGACAATATTTATTGAATCCCCACTTGGATAAATCTAGCTACGCTTATTCTTGGTGGATGATTAAAATTGTGACCACATTAGCTCTCCTCCACAACACTCACTTCTACGGGTCATCCAAGCTTTAATACCCATGAAAATACCATGGCATACTTCTCATCTCTACCAAGAACCACAAAAATGTGGGGCGGCTTCAAAACGACCATTCTTGTATGAACAAATAGATAAGGATTTTGGCTTCTAAAAAATTAGTTCTTAGTAAGGGTGATCAGGGACATGGCACCTTGCAAGCATCCAAAAAGCCACTAAAGGATTTAATTAATCCTTCTAGGGGCTCTTATAATTTTTACAGTAGTACCCCATTCGTAAAGACACTATACGGCTAAGGCTTACATAGCATTGGACTTGACGATTTAGTCTTATCTTTTTATATACTGGCCCAAGTGAAAAACTGGTTGGAGTCACCTTCGAGTTCTCCTTTCGGATGTGTCTCTTAGGTAGGATCCTCTAAGGGTAAACAAAGTCAAGCAAGAACATTCGTAGTTAGATCAATCTTTGTTTAAGTGAACAAAGAGAGAACACATGCGATATACTCACTCACACTAGCAAGCTTTGTTCAATTTTAAGAATCTGAATTGAAGTGTGGAGGAAATCACTTATACAACTTAAATATCACCAAAATACTTTTGATTATCAAGATCGTCATGAGGCACAAGAAAAGTGCATATGCCTTTTAAATTATATTACTTTGGATAAGTGATTACAAAACATAGAATGTACATGTTCATTTTAACCTTCAAAGAAAAAATGGATTCTTTTTAAGCACCAATATTTGTTGAAAAATGAGGTGTTTTCTTAGCTTAATACTTTGTAAAACTTTAATATTGCTGATATAAGTAAGCTCTTTCTTTGTTACATATATTCTTTTTGGGTGATTATCTTGATTAATTCATTTTACTATTGTAGAATGAAGAGAGAAGTTGATAGAAGAACTAGACAGGATATTAGAAAGATCACACAAGATATAACATGGAGAAACCCTTTCGGGAAAAAGCTCCACCAAGAATTATTCTATTATTCAATCTCTGAATTACAATAGCTCCAATTCTTGCTTGAGAATGCTTTTTCTGCCTTTACCAATCTTCTTCACACCTGCAATAACAATTATGAAAACTCTCTTCAACTTGAATGATATATAGAGACAATATGCAACCTTGTAATCCCTAAATGGTGATAATTACAATGCACAAGCTCAAGCCCTTTAAAAGGTATGCCATATTGCTTCAATTTGAGTTCTACCATGAAGACCAAAGCTTAGAACATGTGCTTTACCCATTTGGGCATCCAAAACTAAAGCTACAACTCATCCTTCACTTTGGTGATAATTACAAAGCTCTTGCTCAAAGATGGCATCCAAAAGAGGGTCCCACTTAACAGAGCCTTCAAAAATATCTTATCATGCATTGGATTTAATTCCAAGAAAGCATCTTGGGCACCCAAGTTGGCTCCAAGTGATTTCTTGTTAACTGAAACATTTACTCAACACCATTCATGCAAGAATGGTCATCCCTTGTTAACTGGAGGTAGTCCCTGTTATCTGTCATATAACTCAATTTTATTAGCCATGCATTCCAAGTTAACTGAAGCTAACTACATGCAACTCAAAATAACTAACATACAATGGAAACTAAGCAGAACAATTGAGGCCATAGCTGAGAACTAAACTAAAACTAAACTAATTATAAACTGGATTGGATTGGTGAGACATTAAACTATAAAGTGATAAGTCACGGTAACTTCAAAACATGCAAAAACATCAACTCTAACTCCTAGGATCTTTACATGCATTTAAAAGTGTTAGCGCTTACTTTCAGGTATAGGATTAGCGAACACAAAGGTGATTTTCCACCATGTGTGCACTCATGCTCTAATATTTAGAAATAACTTGCAAATGTCAATTTCATGATTTTATTTCATCCGAATAATTAATCTCATCTAATCTTGATGTTTCATTCGAACGTTCAAAAGAGCACAGAATACATGAAATAATTAATGTTTAAGGTTTTGCACCGGTCATTAATCCTAATTTTTCCAGCAGAAATATTAGAAAGTCAATGAAATTCTTGTTTCGGTGAGGCATGAAAACTCTAGTAATTTTCCTTAGGTTCCTTTTAATACCTTTGTTTTGTTCTTTTTAAGCCCAAACGAAAAATTATTGAGTCCTAAAAAAGCTTGAAAGTGATAAAGTCCTTAGAAGTGGGATTATAATTTCTCCCCAAAGTGTTTAAAAACACTTGACACTATAGAATGATTATGCCATAAGAAGCCTTGCTTTTGTTTCCTCCTTCCTTCTTGAATCAATCCAACCTACAAAAACTAGTTAAAACTATAGAAATAGAAGCCAAAAACTAGTTAGAAGTTAAGGTGATCAAAATGAAAAATAGCACATATTGAAAACATTTGAAAACTGCCTTTTACCCCACTCCAACAACATAGTCTGTGGTGACGACATAGTTTGGAGGTTGTTAGCGATGCTCTGGTGAGACCAGCGATGGACTGTGGAAAAAAAGTAAGTGCGATTACGGTGCTATTTCATCTAGCAACATAGTTTGTAGTTTGAGTCGACTGGGAAGAGTGGAAAATGACTTGAGTAGTGCAGTTTGCAATTTGACAGTGTCACCAAATAGTGCCACTAGACTGATAGGTGTAGAGTTTGACCTATCAGTGGTGTAGTTTCTTGTAGAAACAAAAAAAAAATGAAATTTGGTGAAAAAGCATGTTAATTTCTTCAAATCTGCCCTCCCTCTAGCACCAAAATGTGAATGGTGATCCTAGACCTGCACAAACATAATCAACAAACACATTATTAGTCCAATATGCAAGTTAGAAACAACATTCCCCATGAAATTCATTTGAAACATGAAAACAAGAAATAAGTGAAGAGCACAAGTAAAAAAGCTATTAAATCCTATTTTAATGTCCAAACTCTCAATCCCATGGGGGAATTGGTGCCATTTTGATGTGGAAAATGACCCTTTCCCAATTCCTTGCAAGCTTGATGATCAATGGTAAAGATTTGATGCTCCTTGGTGAAATTTCTCCATAACCTAGCTATGAATTGATGAAAATAGATGAAAATGGATGAACTTGATTGAAAAAATGAAGATGGTAACTTTGCACAAGTTGTGGATGAAAATGCTTAAGATTGTGGATGAGCTTGTGGATCCAAAATAAAAATGAGAGCCTTCTATTTATAGAAGAGAATGATGGAGGATGAGGAAAAATGGATGAATGTGGGATCAAACACCAAGCAATAGCATAATTCCACTTGTCAACATGTGAGTGGACAAAGGTGGAGCACATTTTGATGAATGTGCACATTAATGCTATTAGGTGGAAATTCAAAATTGGAGAAATGACAAGTTGGAGGGAGAGAAGAAATGAATTAAATGCCACTTGGCTCAAGAAAAGGACATGTAAGAGGCCCCTAATTCCTTGTTGGATGGACAAGTCCCTTTGAGGGGAGATTTCAAATTTGAGGAATATTCCGTCCTTTGATGTCTTTTTGAATGAAAAAGGAAGATTTATAGACTAATTAAATTGATTTTCATGAGCAAGTTGTAAAAGCTAGAGGATTTGATGGATTGAGATTAGGATTAATTAGGATTTGATTAATTTAAGAGGAGATTAGCTGATTTTGACTTTTGACTTAGATTTTAGGATTTAAATAAAAAAAAAATGAGAGGAATAATGAATATTAGTGATTTAATTAAACAAATTTGATCTATTCAATTAAATGGAGAACTTTAGAAGTTTAATTAAATAAAATTGATTTATTTAATTAAAGAGATGACTTTAGGTTTGATTAATGACTTAATTAAATAAAATTGATTTATTTAATTAAAGAGGAGAATATGATAATTTAATTAAATAAAGATTGTTTTATTCAATTAAAAGGGGGAATATGATTTAATTAAATAAAGATTGATTTATTTAATTGAAGGCAGGTTTAATTAAATAGGAATTGATTTTACATTTACAATTAAAAGAGATGATAAATTTAATTAAATAAATTTGGTAAAGGGATGAGTAAAGAGAACTAGTGTTGGTAGTCGGTGGGTATGTGTTTATGTCCCAGGGATAGGATTACTGGCTTCTACATTTTTGCCCTCTTTGAAGCATTGTAGCTACTTTGGGTTCAAGAATAAACTTTCGATAGAGATCAAAAGGTCCATTTTTTTATTTTTATTTTTGGGATCACTGGTGCTTGTGAAAAGTATCGAACATTTTGAGGTGGGCAAAAATTTCCATTCGAGGGTCCAGATCTCTCATGGCAATGAGTTCGAATCGTTACATGTGGATGGTTATGGCCGATGATGCAAATGAGATGGTTTTAAGATGCTTAGAATAACCAATCTATATTATGCAATGATGAAATGTAATGCATGTGAGATGATCAATGTTTCCTATATGATATGTCATTATATTTATTATGCTGATGGTTTGTGGATGTAGGATGGATGCATTGGTGATTTTTTTGATTAACTGTCATGGTACCATGTTAGAGCATAAAGAAGATAGAAGAAATAAGATCCAACAAGCCTACCTTATTAGAGATGATGATGATGATTCTCTTATCAGGAATTGAGATTTTAAAAGGGATATTTACCTTATGTTTGATAATACACATTGGCACAATGCATCAAGGTATAAAGAACCAGGATGGCGTTGCACTAAGTGTGATGGACTTTGACTCAACAATCAAATAGCAATACTCCTGTTCACACCTGACATACAA
>VDFB02223940.1:0-16457 GCA_007258455.2 Sequoia sempervirens
TATCATCCCTAGCTGAGAGGGAGTGTTGATGTTACTTAGCAGCGTCGGGCTGCGCCTTCCAGACTCGCGCACAGATTGAAGACAATTTAAATGATAGCCTGAAACGGCTATTTAAATTGTGAGATTATCCTTTAATAAAGTGACACGATTCTTGGCCGACTTGAGATCTTTGAAAGGTCACATTCATTGGTTGTTACAATTCATTTATTGGTTGTTATACTTAATTATGAAATGGCACGAATTAATGAAGAGATTCGATTTGCTAAATGAGGCCGACTATCTTCTTGGACGCGATTTTATGGAGCGCACCTTTCTATGTGAGGCCAACTTGTGTTCTTGGATGGTTACGTCTCCCTTCATATTGTATATATAGATGATGCTTCTTGCCATTCATTCATTAATTATTCATATTCATCATAAGTCGTCACATTCATAGAACAAATTTTGTACAGGAGCAGGTTCAAGAATTGTATAAGGCTAAGTCTCATTGCTATGTATCTACATCAGTTTGTAGTGTCTCTTGTTAGCATTCATATCGGCCTTTGTAAAGGAGATTCTTGGATTTACATATCAATATATAAATGATATATTGTTGCTGGGTTTTTCTCCCTCAAGAGGAGGGTTTTCCCAGGGTATATGTTTTGTTATTGTGTCTGATTTTGAATTAATTTTCTGTGCACTTAATCTGATCACTAAAACTAACAGGAGTGAGGATAAAATTACTAGTACTACTAAGAGTAAGATACAGTCATCCAAAATATTGCAATCTATTGATCAACATGACTATTCCAATGTATCAATTGGAGAGAGTCGTGATAGAGGGAAGAGAAAAACTACTTTTACTGTAGGTGAAAAAAATATAGTGGTAGGGTTGATGAATTTGCAAAAGCGTGAGCAAGCCAATGATTCAATGGCCAATTCTTTTATGCCCATGCTATCCCATTTCATTTGGCAATATCTCCTTATTTCAATTGAGAGATGCAATGGCAGTTAGACCCTCTTATGTTCCCCCCGGAGAACATAAGATTGTCTGCCTCCCTCCTTGACAAACAATATTCAAAGGTGAACATATTGATGGAAGCGATGAGACAAAATGGATTAGGGATGGTTGTTCCATTCTGATGGATGGGTGGACTAATATTCAACATTGGCCAGTCATTAATATTATAAATTTACATGTTATTTGTCCCTAATTTTGACACTAAAAATTCAGGATAACCTAATAGAGTACAGTAAAATTTGAAGATTTTCTCTTCTAAGGCACATTTTACGAGGTGCAAAGGTTAGAAAATTTCAATTTTAGGTCTATAGTCCTTTGGGTTAGCACTTTTTACTCACCCTCGTCCGTTTTCGTGAAATTCTGAGTCATTTTTAGTGTGTTTTTGGTCAATTTCGGGTTTTTGGGGCATCACTGCAAGTAGGGGTTTTGTTTTCCTATTGCAATTTACTTTTTGTTTTAATTTTAAGTTGTAGGAACTTTTTGCTCCTATTGCAATTTACTTTTTGTTTTAATTTTAAGTTGTAGGAACTTTTTGCTCCTATTGCAATTACTTTTTGTTTTAATTTTAAGTTGTAGGAACTTTTTGCTCCTATTGCAGTTACTTTTTGTTTTAATTTTAAGTTGTAGGAACTTTTTGCTCTTATTACAAGTTACTTTTTATTTTCACTTGCAATGACTTAAAAAAGTTCCGAAATTGCAAAAAGCAAAATTGCTAAATGTCCAAAAAATCCCGAAATTGCAAAAAGCAAAATTGCTAAATGTCCAAAAAATCCCGAAATTGCTTAAATTGTCTAAAAATACCTATTTTTATTAAAATGAAATTGTCAAATGAGCTAAAAGGTCTGATTTCTTCTATTTGACAAAAAGTAAAATTGCAATGAGTCTCTAAAAACCCGAAATGCAAGTAAAGGGCATTTTTGAAGTTATTTGTTATATTTTTCACTTGCAATGAGCATCTAAAAACCCGAAATGAGTTTTGCAAGTGTTTTTGTGAATTTTGAAGCTTGCTCTTACTCATATGTACCCCGATTGAAGAGATTTTGGCATGAAAAACACTTAGCAAGGTCTGCAATTTTATTAAATTCTCCATTTTTGCTCTACCATTACCACGTTTTTGCAGATTTGAGTTTGTTCAAGGCGCCTAGGGTTTTATTTATTTATTTATTTTTCTTTATTTTGGTTTGTAAACTCTTATGTTCTTTGTTTCTTTTTATTTTTCTGTTTTTGTTGTTTTAAATCTTTTGTTCTTGGGTTGCCTTTCTATGGAGATTAAGATTGCATATTATAAAAAATGTATGGCTGAAAATGCGTTTTTCCACTTCACACACCCTTCATTCATGTCTCTTTCATACACCATCATACTTCATTCGCCCCTCATTCATAAAAACGTTTTTCTCTCTCTTTCATTCGCCTTTCCATTTCACTTTTCATTCACTTGCCTTCATTTCATATTCATTTGCCATTACCATTTTTCTTCATCATCATTATCATTTTCTACAAAAATGATGCCCTTGGCTGAAAATCGGGTTTTCATAATCTGATTACAAGTAGGAGATTTTGACCAAGGTTACAAGCTAAAATGATAAACTTGCAATGACCTCTTATTTTTCCTACCTTGCAACTTTACTTGCAATGGCTTCCAAAAACCCCGATTACATTATACCTTACTTGCTGTCAGCCTTCCAAAACCCGAAATTCACTTGTGAACCCATTTTTGCATCGAATTATCCCTTCCCTTGTCAGTCTTGTTTACACACATGATCTATCAAACCAATAAATCAAGGCATGGGCATTGTTTTATAACAATTTCATCTTGAGTAAGGTATTATGGGTTCTTCATCAGTGAACAAAAGAAGAAGAGATACAACAATAATTCATGGAGCAGCTCGAAGGTCAATAATCCTCATGAAACCATCTAGGGACAAAGTGAATCAAGCATGGAAAAAGGACGCAACGAAGAAAAGAACTTCCTAAAGAAATGGTACTACTCCAAGCCTGTGATAAGGTTGAAGTTCGCCAAGGACACAAAGATCATTAAGAATGCAAATTCTCGTTCCAAGTTCGAGATCTCTTCACCAATCCTAAATACTTCAAGTTCTAAAATCCTGAAGCAACATGAAGATCATCGCAGATGAAGGATGATGTAGTTAGAGTCGTGTCTTGGACACTTAAAATAATTTCAATTATGTATTTTACTTTCGACAAAGTATATGTAAAAACAAGTTTTGCAATTGCAAGTGTTCTTTCCTTGCAGTTTTGGAAAATGTAATTACATGTAAGTTCTTACAAACCAAATCACAATTTGGATTGTAATTTTGAATAAGTCAATTGCAATTAGTTATCGGTTGAGAGATTTTCTCAAGTTAGTTGAGATCCTCCCACCTTTTTCTCATGACCCCTCTCCTATAAATACCTGAGGAGGTCCTTTGTAATTGGTATCTTTTTAGCAAGCAAGAAAACTCTGCAGAATTTTGTACTCATAAAGTCTTTGAGCTTTATAGTGGAATATTGTGAATTTTCAAGTAATATCAAGAAGCTAGAATTTCAGACTTTGAGCTGAATTCTCATTTTGCATCCTTCATGTTCTTATGTCATCTTGGAGCATTATTTTGTGACTACTTGAAAATTGTGGATTGTTACTGAAGAGAGATTCGATTTAAATATCTGCAGACTTTGTGCTGTAAATGTGAAGATTGAATTCATAGTTAGCATTAGAAATTGAGAATAATTGCAAGTCTTTGTGCTAGTATTAACTCTCATCTAGAATAGTTAATAGATACTTCATAGTTACAGATTTTACGCTGTTTTATGTTGTATATTTCCATAAAGTAATCGTTCTGAAAAAAGGTTGATAGGATTTCATTCTTCAAGACTTTGTGCTTATTGAATTGTTTTCCCGTCCCGGAGGAAATAACGGAAGTCTTTGCGCTTTCAGGAAACTTTATCTCCTCTTTCTTTATTCCATTGCATAGTTACCGTACTAAAGTTTTATCAACGTATATTGTTTCTTTTCTTTGAAGAGAAGAGAATATAATCTTTCCTGAAATAAGAGGAACGATTGCTGTCCTATCCATTTAGTTTTATTTAGTTAAAGGGGGAGCCTTCCCTTAATTAGGAGAGTTCAAACTCACGTGCTGTGGTTGAAATCTCAATTTTGTACGCTTTCACGAGAATACAAAATTTCCAACCAACACATGTCTCGTTAGCTCATATATGAGTTATTTATTGTTTTGGGAAACATAAGGATGTTGATTACCAGTTCACCATTTTGAAGGAGGCCATAGAGGAGGTTGGATCTTCTAATGTTATGCAAGTTGTGATAGATTCAACTTGTGTTTGTAAGTTAGTTGGTTTGATGGTGAGAGTGCTTACAAAACATATTTTTTGGACTCCATGTTGTATACATGCTTTGAATAATGTTGTGAAATACATTGGAAAAATAGATTGGCTAAAGATAGCAATGGCCGAAGCTAGAGACATACAAATGTTTGTATGTAACCATCACACTTCACTTGCACTATTTCAATCTTATTCAAAGAGAGAATTCCTTAAACCAATTGTGACTAGATATGTTAGCTATTTTATTTTGCCGGAGAGGATGTTGGAGGTGTAGGATGTTCTAGAATCCATGGTGGTTTTGAACAGTATGTGTCCCCATTTTCGCGAGCATCAGAGTTTGGAGGATTAGCCTATTATCTAACCCTCGTAGGCTAATAGAGTTGTTCAGAGGATCCTGTTTGGCAGTTATCTAGTTGCCTTCTCCTTCAAAGAAGAGTTTGGTTCAGTTTGGCCTTCATTTGGTTATTCAGGACTCAATTTCCCACACTTACTATTTATAGTAAGTCAACAAGTCATGAGGGTCTAGTGTTTCTATTTATAGTAAGGCACGGGCGTGTTAATTGAGTTCAAAAGCTGATCCCAATTTGAGTTGGTGTTGGTGAGAATAAAATTAATATTGCAAAGTTATATTATTTAAATATTATTAGAAATTTGACCATAATAATAATTAATCATGGCATATTATAAAGTTATAGTATAACTTTATATGCGAAGAACCCTTGATGACTAAAGCACATTAAATAATTTATTAAATGGGCGCCTACTTGAGGAAATATTTTATAAGAGTTATAAAGGCCACATTTAATATTATTTTAAATAATTAAAAGAGAAGCTTCTAGAGGGTCAGCCTCTTCTTGGAGAAATTATATAAAGGGATCAACCAAGCTATTGTTAATCATCCAGGATTTGATATTTGTCTTTTGTTTCCTCTTTGGCGTTTGGAAAAGGGAGCCCAAGGGTTTCTGCATTTCCAGAGCGTATCGGCATTGGAGAGCGTAGCTTCTTCATTGTATCAACATTCTGAGGTTGTGAAACTATTAGACTATTAGTTGAAGATGCTTAATTGTTGGCTTCATCCAGAGGTCAAGTTTGTGCAGATTTGAGAAGTCTTTTTCAAGGGTTTCAGGGAATAATCATTTGCAGATCAGAAGTTGATATTCGGGTATGATCAATCTTATTGTAAATTCAAAGCAATAAATAATAAAGTTGATCATTTGATATTGTAGTTTCAGCATTTCTCTCTTGCATTTGCTTTGCAAGTTTATGCATTTCTTGGTAAATATTTCAAACTTCAAAACCACAAAATCAAATCAGTAGTTGCAAGAAATTTTATATTCGGAGAACTAGAGTTCTTACAAACAAAGTGGGAAAAGTCAGATGATTAAAACAAAAGTGGTGTGGTGAGAGAAAAAGTGCTAAATGACACTTGGTGGTCCAATATTAGGTAAGAAAATTTTAGTTAATAATTAATATGTTTGAGTCTCTACTTTGTTTTACTTTTTATTTTTAAATTTAAATTTATATGATTAATAGTGTTAATGTCATAATTTTTAAATGTTTCTTGCAAATATATTTGCTCTATCATATCACCTATTGTGGGGGTAATCAGACATGCAATTCTATAGGAGCATGTGGAGCCTACTCTGTCACAAGAGGTGGAACTGTGAGCACCCCTCTTCATATGGTTGTGTATGCTCTTAATCCCAAGTGGTATGCACCTAGAGCTGGCTGAATTCTTCCTTATGAAGATGATGAGGTAATGGAGAGGTTTTTATGAAGGCCCTTCGTAAGAAGTATTACAGTGAGGAGGAAACTATACTTCAAGAGCAATGCTTCAATTTTCCAATCTTCAAGATCTTACATTTAGCAAACTAGAGCCTGAGATGGATAAAGCCACTATGGCACAAAAAGACCCTATCGGATGGTGGAAATTTCATGGGAAGGACACATCAAAGTTGAAACAACTTGCTATTCATCTACTCTCTTAGATTGCTAGTTCATCTGCAAGAAGGTGGATCACCCTATGGTTTCCATCCACTTAATCCAAGAGGAACAGACACCTCTAAACAAGCAAAAAAGCTAGTTGTAGTTCATAGTGCATTCAGACTTCAAGACCAGAAAACTACTAAGTATCAACAGACTCCAATAGCACGTTGGAATGTTGATCCTCAAGATGTTAGGAAAATTGACAAGGAGGAGGTGCACCCGGGATTGGCTGGGATTCATTGGGCCGAACCACAACTTTAATACAAGAGTGACAAAACTCTTAGATCTTTTGATAGTATTAGCAGATGGGTGTAGTTGTATTTTACTATTTTAAGTTTGACTGTTTGAAGCTGAATTTAAGTGAAATTTCTACTTTAAAATTTAAATTGCTGTTATCACTATTGTCATCCATTGAACTGCTGTTATATGTTAAATACTACTGGTATACTGCTGTCATGATTAAATTTGATTATCTCCCTCTATCTAGAGCTGTTATACTACTTTTGTTATTGCTGGATAATAATATATTTGGGAAATTCTTATACCATCCCTACATACATCCCAATGAAATTGCCCTGGGACTCCCGTCACCCATCCCTATCCCAAAGTATTTGGCAGAGCAGCCGATTTATTATGTTTGATGGATCTGTTATAGATTTTTCTGATACATCAGATTATATCAAGGTTGATGGGTGATTAACTGGTACACTATTGATATTAATCCCAGTTTATATGTATTTATGAATAATAACTCTGTTGATCAAATATAAACTTGGGAGGGTTTGCATAATAAAGAAATCAGAAATGTAATAACATTGTTGGTAATACTGAAGTGTTTACAGTAGTAATGGATTTAGGCTGTTGCTGTTGTAAATGTTCTATGTTATTAGAATTAATCTTGGAAATACAAAAGAGTACAAATTTCCTAAAAATATAAAAAGGTTACCAATTGCATGTTATTGTCTATAAAGACTATCTACTTGTTGCCTACTTAGTAACTTCCTATTTCCTTGGAGTCTACAAAACAGAGCCCTTCTACCTTTCCCTATTTACATATCTTAGTGCTTACATTATCCACCTACACTACCTACAATGCATAGCCAACCTTACTGTTGAATTTATATGTTAGAGGTATGCATAGTGTATAGATTTTAAGAAAATGTGACGACTGCATTTTAGCTCTTTTGTTTTCTCTTAAAGCTGTGAATAAATAAGGGTACCCTGTACAAGTTGTTATATTGTGTGTTTACTACTTTGGTCTGAGACTCTGATGAATACTTAGCATGCATGTTCAATCAGTCCAGGTTTGGTAATTCAGAGTGAACACAACTTTCATGGATGACACAGAATTGCTGATCAATTTTAGACTACATTTGAGTTGTCCATGATGTTCCATTCAGTTCAAAATTACATTTAACTTTATATCGAACACAATCCCTAAAAACAAAAATATTGTGCCCATGTTGGAATTTATAACACACATTACTAGGATCTACCTGCATTGTTCATGATACAGTGACCAGTCTGCTTTCTTCTCAATCTCATAAAAAACCTGCAAATTCAAAGAAAAGCGGAATCACAAACAGACAACAATGCATTTTATCACTTATCCTCTTCTAACATCAGGTACAATGTAAAATATTCAAAAATTTAAAGCCAAATATATTGTATTTTTTTACTTGCTTCAATAAAAAATGAACATACCACATGAATGTTATAAGAATCATTATATAAAGTTCTGGTTCATAACCTTTGGCATACCTATACTATGATAATTATTTGGTTCCTAGTTATTGTGCTCAAGCATCTATCATATTCTCTTAGTTACAAATTTATCTACTAGATTTGACTTGATATTCATTTATTTTCAGATAGAACGCTACCTAGGCATCTGTCACTTCTTTCTTGTGTATAATGGCTGTTGCCTCTGCAACCTCTTCTGATTCCTTAAAGACAATAAGCCTCCTAATGAAACATCTAGGCACATATAAGTTGTTATTTCCTCCTTTGCAATTCCTTCCACGAGAGATTTTATACAGTTTGTAGATTTTTTTCTTACAGTTGCAAGGCTATTTGAAAGTCCATATGTAGGTGGTCTATGAAATTTAGATCGTTCACAAATTCCTTTTTACATTATAGCACTATATATTTCTTTGATCTTGTTAAAGTGGTGACAGCCCTTCAACATGGATGGTTCACTTCAACCACAAGGTATTTTCCATTAAGAATGGGATTCTTGAATATATCGTAGGAAAGCTTATGTGATGTAACCTTCTATAGTTGTTAGTTCATAAAATGTTACGGTTATTGGCTGTCACAGGTGCAATGTGCCATTTTTATATATAAAATAAAGTTCCAAGCTGAAAAGGCATATTGTGCCAGCTGGAGACATAATCCGAAAACACTTATCACAGACTAGAGTACAAAGCTAGATTTATATCATAGTTATATGCCAAACATAGAATACACATTTGAATGAGCTTACCATATGGGAAAATATGTCACAATTAGATAAATACAATTAACACTTGCCTAAAGACATTTATTTGAATAGGGCAAACCGTTTTTTCCAGGGAAACAGAGGTGACTGCATAGGCCTTTTTACTGTTTGCAAGAGGGATGATATTTTGTAGCAGTGGACTCCCAATTCACACCTATGGTTTGAGAATTCTCTGGGTAAGTGGGATTGCATCCAACCCAAATGTGGCCATTGAACATGCATAACCAATCATAAATTCACATGTCATGGAAATGTGAATCCTCTGAAAGCAATCTGTTATGTCAAAAATTTGAGTAAGTTGACTAATGATGAAACTGAACAATTTGAAGGAAGACTCCATGGATGTGACATGAAAGGTATCAACAATGATCGTTCTATCTTTAGAAGGGAGGGACTTCTATAGAACAACAAATAGTACATGGTTGTAGAGATCGTGCATAATTTTGTACTCCAATTTAAGAATCTCAAGGTAGAAGATTATGAGACCAAAGCAAAATTACACAACTCAGACACTGCAACAACTCTCCAATTATGCAAGAAAAAGTCAATAATTAAAAAAAAAAGTCATAGAAAAGAAACAATATGCCTCATTCCATAGAAAATCCACCTAATACACATCAAATAAACATAAAAATATCTATCAAATAGGAAAACATCTATGTTCCACCGAGTTTTCGGGACGAGGGGATGGGGGAACATGTTTTGGGGATGGCAGGGGATGACTATATATATATATATATATAATATAGGGAAATTTCAAATTTCAGATATTCATATGAATAATGATAACAATGAACATTGGTAAAGTTGCAAATATAATCATATTGACATATACATTATAGAATCAAAAGTACTTAGTAAAACACAACAATAGAGTTCACATGAGTGATGAGAGTCGAACAAATTAATAGTACTACAGTTAATTGCTTCCATAATTCATGTCAAACAGTCAATGTGCATATGATATAAAATTTTAAAAATAAAATGCCCAAAGGCTACAAGTTTACATTACAAATGTCAAAAACATAGTAATAGAAAGTATGATGGCTGCCTCCAATCGGCATCTGCCAACATTGCATCAAAACCAAACTCTGAGTCTGAATCACTACCACTTGAGTATGAGTATGAGAGTCTAAGTCACTTCCTCTTGCTGGTTGCTGCCTTAATGCTCTCCTTTTTTGCTATTGAATGCTGGCTTTTGTTGTCCAATGGCTCCTTCAAACCCTCCTCTTTCTCTTGCTCACTTTCCTCTTAGCTGCAAATTTATTTTGGAATGTAAAAATGAACTCAAACAGCTTTGAAAGCAAGTTTTATGTTTCATTTTAGGGTTGGGACGGTGTGGGGCCCACTTAGAAAGAAATAAAAAAAAGCATTTAAAATTTCAAAGAGTTCTTTTATTGTAAAATGCTGCTGGAAACGAGGGTATGGCCAGCCATCCCGGGGACGGCCGGTCGTCCCCTTGCCATCCCCAAGATGTCCCCACCCCTGTTGAAAAAAAAAATTTGGGGACACCGGGGAAACATCCCCAAGGCGTCCCCTATCCCTGGAACGAGTATGGGGGCCAAAATCCCAAGGGATGCGTCCCCATGTACCCCTAGAAAACATCATTGTAAAAAAATATTTGTTATTAATGTAAAAGTATTTATGTGTTAATGTATGTCATTATGTTTTCTTTGATGTTTATGAAATCTAGATACGCAACTCATTAGGAAGAACGCAAGTTGAACAATAAAAGTACATTTGTCACTCGGTAAAAAGCTCAACAATGATTTGGCAAGGAATTTATTATACTTATTTTCAAGAAGAGTTACTAAGGAGTAGTTTACCACTCACAAAAACTATTGTGAGTCATCACCATGGAACACAACTTCAAAGCTTGCTTCATGAAGGCAATTCAAAAGATGTACAATGTAGAGGAGGCCACCATCATCCATCATGAGTGGATTTAAATTTGCCACACTATAAGGATGAGGCCAAGTTGGATAGGGAGACTCTAGCATGTGAGGACCCAATACTATGGTGGCATTTGCATGGGCATCAATCATTGATAATCACACTAGTTATTGGCATCTGGTCACTGGTTTGTAGTTCCTCTATTGTTGAAAGGAACTAATATACATACAATTTCATCCTCTCTATCAAGAGGAACAATCTTATCTCTAGGAGAGTGGAGAAGCTTGTGGCAATACATAGTAGCTTGTGTCTAATGGGCTACCAAACTTTTGTATTCAAGTCCAACATCATGGTAGGAGGTAGACCTAATGGAACCGTCATGAAATGATAAGGATCAAGCTGCACAAATAGGGTTGCGTAGTGTCTTATTGAAGGAGCTTCAACTAGATGGGTGCATTAATTCTAGCGATGAGGCATTGACCGATTGTACTTGAAAGTTGAAACTTGATGTGATCATGGTATTGAATATACTATTATATTGATATTCAAAATTTTCAATGCATTATTGAGTTAGCTTCTATTGGTATTCCTATTACAACATGTTCCCTGTGTGCTCAGTTAGAAACTATTGAGCACCTTTTTTATTGTTGGTATGCTTTTCGACTTTGGTCCTCTTTTCTTGGAAAAAGGTTGGGTTGGGATAAAAAGGAGGGCTTCACCTGGTTTAAAATTTTATTTGGTTTTGTTAAAGCTTTTTTTGTGGCACCTAATGATTTTTTGGCTTGTTTTTACCAATGAATTATTGTGGCACATCTGAAAAAGAGGAATGAAGAGGTTTTCCAGGGAAAAACGAAGTACCTTACTAGGACTCAATGTGGACTCACCCTTAATGATATTATTTTGCATCTCTCTATGGTGCTTGATGCTTACTCGCTAAGTGGTCTAACAAAGGAACATGGAGTAAACAAGAATGTGTAGTAATAATTATAAAGCATATCATTTACACAAGAATTGCACAAAATAGAGCATTGCATTCATTCACCAATTATATTAGCAAGTACATCACAATATCACAATGTCAAGTCCCGACTACAATGAAATGATCATATAAATAGATGGCCGATGTTGGTTGAGATACCAACCGTCAACAATGATTCCTACAACTACCCAACTGTAAAGATTAGTTCCCGATTGCAACTCATATTACTCTAATGTTGTGGACAAGTGTAATGTCCCCGTTTTTAGCCCTTCACCTTTCAGTGATTGGTAGCCTATTCCCAGTGTGTTGTCGGCTAGTCAGTGGCAGAATTAGGGTTTCCGGCTGTTTGATGGGTTCTCTTGAAGATTCAGGTTTTGCTTGTTGGAGTTTGGGTGTTTGGATTCTGGATTCCTTCTGGGTTTTCAGAGGGCTTCGCAGTGGTATGTTTTTCTTGGCATTCTGAGCATCTTCAGGAATTTACTATTTTTAGTAAATTCTAATTTTAGCAGTGGTCCAGTCGGCATCAATTCAGTCAACTTTCCTCTTCTGGCAGTTCATTGGGTAATTCTCATTTTTGGCTTAAGGGGTTCATTTCGAAGATATAAGTTATTTTAAGTCAAAATGTTTTATTTTTAAAATACCCCTTTGGCCTAGTGTTATAACTTAACAGTTGTTTTAAAGAAGGGGACTTTGAGGGGTATTTTCTCATGAAGGAAATATTTTAATATTTCTAAAGTTTATAATTGCTCAAAGGGAAAATGGACGCCTTTTTGAAGAAGATTATATTTTATTTAAAAAAAGAGAAGTGATTAATATTTCACAAGGAAAGTACGCCATTGGGAAGAAAGTGTTTGGGTCAAAGTTTAAACCTAAAAGCAGCTTGGGATTAGGGCGCACCTTCTAGAAGGCTCCGGAGTCTTCTCTTCTTTCTATAAAGAAGGTTCCTTCTCTTCTTTGGAGGTATCTTTTATCTACAGGAATGTTATGCTGCCGGATTGGCTGTGGGATTGCTTCGAGGAATGTAAGCCTCCTAGCTAGGCATTGCTTCTCGCTTGAAAGATAGCGACTAGTGGTGAGATAGTATAGTCTGAGTGTTTTGTATCAAGATTTCTGCATTATTGTCATTGTGTGGCTTTGTAGTTCAGATTTGTGCATTTTAGTGAGATTCTAGAATTGCATTTTCCTCATAGCAGATTATTGTTTTTAATCACAAGTCAAAAAATACAAAAAGTGTTGTTCTGGGTATTGTCT
Organism: Sequoia sempervirens; assembly: GCA_007258455.2. Lineage (NCBI taxonomy): Eukaryota > Viridiplantae > Streptophyta > Pinopsida > Cupressales > Cupressaceae > Sequoia > Sequoia sempervirens. The sequence continues at coordinate 12,949 of VDFB02223940.1, forward strand.
CATTGGTTTTCTCTGTTGGAGGCGACCCTTCATGAATATTTGCAGATTTTAATATGAAGCTGATGATTTTATAATGCAAATTCGTCATTCCTTGTAGGGCGCACTTTCTGGAGTGCCTTGGGATCCGTGCCATTAATTAATAGCCACTTTTAGCTGCCTTTTCTTATAACTAAACTAGGCACCATCATTTTATAGGTCCATTGCATCAAACTTGAAGTCTTTTGGGTCTGTTTAGGGTGTTATACGAGCAAATTAGTGGATTACAGGCATGCTGGTTTTACATTTAAAAGTGCAGATCTGTACAAATCAGAATCTTAAATCTGGTTCTTGAGTGAAGAAATCAGTCTTGGTATCTTCATTAAGCAAGGAGAATCCTCTTATTAGATGTTCGTTGAATTGTTCTAACTTCATGCTCTTGGCAGGCGAATTCTTCTCATATTGTAAGCTGAACAGTAGTACTGGCAGCAGTTCTTAATCTTGCTTAATTCTAATTTGTAATGCTTATCTTACATTCTGAAGTAGCTTTGTAATAATTTATATCTCCGTCATATGGTAGCTCCCATTCCGTCTCGGTCTGGAAAGCACATTCTTGACGTCGAGTATTTTCAGCATCATTGCTTATTTCCTTTCATAGCATTGTAATTCTTACACTCCGCCATATGGTCGCCTCAACTCCATACTGGATTGGGTAGCACATACTTGGTGTTGAGTTCCCTTTCAGTACTTGTAGTGGTAGAAGATCCTCTGACCATATGCTCGCCATCATCGGCGCCATTCTTGGTTAGAGTTCCTTCCAGTTCTGTTTTTGCATTCAGATCCTCTGACCAATGCTCACACCTTGCCCTCATCGGGATCCTGGTGTACATTCTGGTTAGAGTTGTTTCAGTATCGTTCTGGTTTAGAGCTAACCCTAACGACTGTGGATTGCTCTGCTTGTTGCAATTGAAATTTTGAAAATTTGGGTCGGAATATTTCAACAAGTATTATTTTATTTATTTTATATACTATTGGTTTTATAACTTAATTATTTATAAACACTGACTACATCATCCCCCCCACAAAACAAGTCATCTTCCAGATGACATTACAACCAAAATGGGGATTTACAAAAAAAAAAAAATTAACTACTAGGAAGAAGGGGTCTGTGAAGACGTCCCTAGATGAATAGATGATGTCAGAGTCGAAGTTGGCGATTGCAACTCTCGCAGTCTCTGAACCTCCTCCGTACATAGTCGCAACTAGTGTTCTGCCAGGATCTCTCACTCTCGTGCTATCTTCACCATGTGAGCAACCTCTATCACTTAGCATTTAGCCTGGTCCACCTCCTTCCCCCTGGCAGCGAGCTGATCCTCCAAGTCCTTCACATTTTGCTTCGCCTCCCTCCTCCTCTGTTCTACCTCCTCCACTTCTGATACCTTGGCCTCTAAGGCTAATGCTTTGGCTTTCTCCATACTGGTAAGTTGAGTTTGCTAAGCCAATTGTACTTGAAACTTCATGTGCTCAGTCCACTCCTCCTGTATCGTCTACACCAACTGGAGGGCCTCACCCTTACCCTTCACCGCAGCCTCTGTGGCTACCATTTGGTGTTTCAACCTATAGAAGACATCCCTAAAGGCTGCCTCAATTCTGAATAAGGCTGAAAGTACATGGCCATCCCTCCTGGCATCAAGGGTCACGCTCCACACCATGCCTTCAGCATCATTGGAGTCTCTACTATTGGCCAACCTCTGGTGGTAAAGTAATGTGCAAACTCCTCACATCCAATCCGTACAATTCCCAAAATCCTCTAAACCTCCTTTACTACTAATGATGACTGGCCGATGTTGAGCTGCTTAGAGATTTCTCCCACTTGGTGCATTACTGCTACCTACTATCCCCAAAGGATTTGAGAGATTGAGCTTAGACATCTCCAATATCAACCCTTCTGACCCACTCGACTCATCCTCCTCCTCGCCCGATGGGTTGGGCGGTGTTGATCCCTATGCTGTCATGGGAGACTGTTGTGGTACCCCACCCTTTCATACACTTCTCTTGATGGATGTGTTTGGACTAACCCTAGCTCAACATCATTTGTCCTCACGGGTGGAGTCTCCTGCTATGCACCCTCGCCTTCTATCAACATAGTTGTGAAACTTTGTTGAGGATTTGCACTCTCTGTCACCATGGGTGTACATCCTTGATTCGAACCCTCAGCCAAGGTCTCTGAAGGACTCGGTGATGAAAACGTTGGAACCTCTAGTGGCAAGCTGACTGTATTCAGGCAATTATCAATCTGCGCCATATTAGTTGGTGTTGGCATGTCCAATGGCAATTCCTTTGAACCCACGGTTGATGCTACTCCTGGTGCACCTGGCGGTCCCTTCGGTGGTGCTAGCGGTCCAATCGATGAGGTTGGCGGTCCAATCAATGGTGTTGGCGGTCCCGCCGATGGTCCAACCGGTGGTGCTGGCAACTTAACAGATGTTGGCAATGTGCTTGGCACCAATGGGCCTAGCGATGTACCTAATACTGCCACCAATGCCATAGGTGGTGTAACTGATGCTAGTATTGTTGGTGCAACTGGTGTCGATGTTGTGACTAGGTTGTGACTGGCGCTAATTTTGACTAGCACTGATACTGTGACTAGCACCGATGTTGTGACTAGCACCGATGTTGTAACTGGCATCAATGGTGTGACTAGCACCAATGGTGTAACTAGCACCAATGGTGTAAGTCACACCGATGCTGTGATTAACACCCTTATAGATTCTACAATTGATACCACCGATGGTGTAACTAGTACGGCCACCGGTGGTGTTGGCAATATAAAGGACATTGGTTGCAAGGGTGGTAGTACCATTGGAATTGCCTCGTCAATGTCCATCTCTAGTGCTGTCTTGGCATCCCCTACTAATGATACTTCTTCCTCCATCGGTGAAGTGGTGGCTGATTTCAAGGAAGATAGGTCGATGGGCTCCTCTTCTTCCTCCTCACTCTCAATCGATTCCTCTCTCCCCAATGATGCTTCCTTCTGCTTCCTTTTTCTCCTCGACTATGACGAGTCCTCTGCTCCCTGGGTAATGTCTAGTGATGTCCAGTAGAACGCCATGGGGAACTCTAGTTGTAACTGTACCACTGGCTGAAACTTTCCCCACTTATCAACAAGGACCTACGTATGGATGGCATCCAACAAAAGAGCTATTGCATGTTGTGTCATGTAAAACGCCTTATGCCTTTGAGACAAAAACTCTCAAATTCTTTCTGACAACACCCTTGACCAGTTATACACTTTGTCGATGTTGAGCCCTACCATGTAATCTATCATCCAGATCGCAACATCTGACGCTCGGCTTGCCCCTGTTAACCTGCATTTAATCAAATCGATGATGCACTTCCATTTTGTTGTAGCCAAGAAGTCTTTTCGTAGCCCTCGATTGCCCGCATTCCAAATGATGTCCTTTTCCTATTGGGTAAGGTCGGTTTTACAAACCCTCCTCATGGCTACCTCCTTGTGTTGTGTCATTTTGCCT
>VDFB02223941.1:0-14279 GCA_007258455.2 Sequoia sempervirens
AGATCTGGGTTTTGTAGATTAAATTGCTCTGAGCAGTCCCAGATCGTCTGATTTTGAAAATTTTGTGTTTTAACCCCTCATGCAAGACATGCACACTCAAATTTTGACCTTTTTGACTGATTTAACAAGATTTTTACTCATTTCTTCAAAATGTCTAAGTGTAACAAAAATTTTAATTTTGGGGTACAACCAAGATGTTAACATTCAAAAGATAATAAAAACGTATTCACTTCAATACGTTTTCAGACCTCCTTATTGAAATGCAATGAAAACTTGTTCAAAGACATTATATGTAAGACACTGTCTTCACTACTTTGGGTTAATAAGCTAGTTGTTTTGGTTAAACAAAACTTTAGGGAGAGTCCTCTTTTCATTGAAGCTCTCTCGCAAATATATATAATAATTCTCAAACATGATTTTAACAATGTATTTTAAAAGAAAACTACTTTGATATAACCAATTGGTTTCCCTAGTTCTCATTATTGCTTTGCATTTTTAATTGGCACTATGCATAAATAACTAAGCTTTTCGTATATGCATTCATATACTTTTCTAAACAGCCATACTTTGCGCATAGCAATGGCAAAAACAAACTCAGATAAATAAAGGAGCTTTAACCAGAAATTGAAAGAGAAGGAAAGAGAATCATTTTATTTATGCCTGGAATAAAATTGCCTGGCTTTGATTCTTGGTAATCCTTGCTTCAAATCTGCACTGTTAACTAAGCTTTAAACCTGTTGTCCTCTCAAATTCCAACACCCAACACTATTCTTGCACCTCTTTCTTGCTTCCTTACTATTAGTCTGCACCTATCAAGAAATATAAATCTGATACTAACAATCTAATCTCACTCTTTGGCATATTCAAAATGCAGATTTCAAATGCTCTTCTTACTAAACTTAACTCTTCTCTCAAACTCACGTATGCAGCTATAGCAAGATTGCAAAAACCATGAACAACCAAACAATGAGCAACTGCTCCCGATTTATGCTAAAAATGGTTTTCTAATAATAGAAAACAGTTAAACTTAGGGCTCAAATAGCTCTACTATAGCTGCCATCACTCAAAAACTCTGCCAGGCGTGAGAATGAACCAGTTGACTAGGCTCTTGGAATGCCACGACTGGATCTTGAATAAGTCAAACGATGTTACAAATTCATATGTTGAGATGCAGCTTTAACATAATGCAGATTTCAGTTTGAAAAGACATCAAAAACAAATCAATTTCCTCTTCTCATTGCCATGGCTTAGTTGGGCAACTCAGTATTTTGTTGTTGGCAGTTTATTGTTGCAGAAATAGTCTCCAAAGATGACACGTTGGCAGTCAAAATGCCTTCAAACTCTTCTACTTACCTTTTGACCAAGTCATGTACTCCCATGTTAATAGCAACACATGCTTAATACTCTCCAATTCGCCACCTTCATGTGGCTATTAAAACAGTTTCAAAATTGCATATACTCAGCCACTACGTACGTGGCAGTATTAGTAAATTAATATATGCATATTGTGGCACCAAAACTAGGCAACTCCATTACTTATTGTTATAACTGCAATAGCCTTGCATAGGCGTGACATTATAGCCACTTAATATGGCTTACTAAAATCAATTTAAATATTATATACACACGTTCCATTTTTACTTGCACATACATGTATGTAAGTATGAATATACATTAACATATTTAAATATCTATGCATATTCCAATTTACATAGATAAATCTATATGCATCATTTATTATATATATCTACACACACACACACACATATACTTATTAACAAATACTGCAATTACATCATAAGTGTTACTTACATAAGATGCTTGCAATTCAATTTAATTTAATTAAACGATCAAGGAGGAACAAAGACGACAAAAGCATCATTTTCCCTAACGACTCACAAAGTCTATCAACTTAGGCTCAAGACTTACCAATACGAAGCTTAGACTAACTCAACAAGGTTCCACTAACCTATGCAAGTGAGTGTGTGCGTCTACTCAGATAGAAATACCAAATGTTCCAATACCAAATCTCTTCTCCTGGGTGATACACTCCCTCCCCCACTGGAGGGTTCATACTTTCTTGCATCCAACTTCGAGCAACATGTTCGTAGTTAGCTGATAACATATAAATCATATTCACAATATAGCTTAAGCATCATATAAGCATTTAAAAGTAGTTTTATAATATTGGATATTCATTCATTTCATTAAACTGTCAAATACCATAATGACATAATTCATGTATTAATCCACATTTGAACATATAGGTTAAAGTAATTGGGTAAATTAACAACGGGGTGTAACATTTAAGACGTGGCTATGGAGATAGCCACTCAAGATCAAAGAGCTTCAATGAAAGCACAAAAAAACCTAAAATGAAAGAATAATTCTATTCTCTCAAAGGATGCAAAAATAAAATGATTCTAGAATGATTGAATTGCTCGTACATAAGAGTTGCAAGTGGGTATATATAAGATACTCCACCAAGATATGTGAATGTACAACCAATGTGGGATAAAGGAGATGTAGTTGATGAGCACAGGATTATACTGAGAGGGGGGTGGTTGTTGAATCAGTATAATACAATCTTTTTCAATTAACCACAACAATAACAACCATGCAAGATCTAACAGTTAGGAACACAATAAGAACGCTAAATTTACATGGAAGCCCTTACGGGAGAAAACTACGACAAACTATTGCTTTCATATAAATCTCTTTTACAATCTTCATTCTACAAATTTTGTAGGCAGCAACCCCTAAGAAACTCCATTATCTCCAATTTGTAGCACCAACCTCCAAAGTAGACAAAGGCTTTCCCCTTCTTTAATTGCTCTTTCAACAAATGATATACATATAATATCTTCACGAAATCTTCACAACTCTGCTCTATTCTTCTTCTCAAATTTTATGCTTCTTCAATGGATGATAAAATCTTATAATGTCTTCATAAAAAATGATTATAGATACTCTTTCTTACACATCTTTGAATGCAATGCTTTCCTTCTCAAATCTGATTTCAAACAAAGCTCTTCATGAATCTGATTTCAAATCTGACTTTGAATAATACAAAACTTTCTTATCACAAATCTGATCACTTCCCAAGTAATATCCTTCATCCAAAGATCCAAATCATGCACAATACTCTTTGACAAAGCTGATCACAAATATGACAATATCTTCACATAAATATCTGCCTTAAGCTCTGTTCTAACTTCTCTTAGAAATCTGCTCTCAAGTTGTGCATCAAAACATTAGCATTCTCTTCATATATTCAGATATAAATATGAGTTACACTTCATATTCTCTACTGTAGACCTGCTTGAATACTTGACTGATTTTACTTTTTTTTTTACTCAAATGTTCTCCATGTCTTCCTTATATATCTTCATAAACTAGTGAAAGGTTGCATCTCTTGTAAGAGACATATCACGACCTTTTCATTTTTGCATATTCCTTTTTCAAATCTGCATACCCATATACATATACTTGCTGGTGTATATATGATTTTTCTCTTTTTAAATTCATACTCATTCTTCCTGAAATATCCCCCTTAGTAAGGGACTTGGGCAGTGGCCAATCTAGAATTGCCTGGATCTTCTCCTGATGTACCTGTACACCTTGTGTGCTGATCACATGACCCAAGTATAAAATTTTCTTCATGCCAAACTCACACTTTGATGCCTTAGCATATAAGGATTGATCACCCATGATGCTCAATACCTCATCTTGTTGATGTTTATAGCGGCGTCGGTAGCATTCTCCGGCGATCTCATACATTGGATAAATTAAATGGAGCTAAGGCTATTTAATTTATAGCGATTGATTTTATTCAAGAGACACGTCATTAATAAAATGATAATTAATTACATTCAAGAACCGATTTGTTAAAAGAGGCTGACCACCTTCAAGGACGCGATTTTATGATGAGGCACATCCTTTTATGTTGGCCGACTTGTGTTTTGAAGAGTCACATCCTCTCTCTCAACTTGTATATATGGTCAATGGGATTTCATTGTAAAGCAATTCAATTTAGTTCGGTTATTCTCACAAGTTCGATATACATTCAAGTGCGAGTTTGCATTCAAGAGCAGTTCGATTCATTGATAGAAGGCTGTGCATTATCACTGAGACTTGCAGCATATTGTTTCTGTATTTGCATTAGTTCGTGGTGCCTATTGTTGGCCTTCATATCGGCCTTTGTAAAGGAGACTCTTGTGTTCACATATCAATATATAAGTGATATATTGTTGCTTGGTTTTTCTCCCTCAAGAGGAGGGTTTTCCTAGGGTATCTGCTGTGTCCTTGTGTCTGATTTTGAATTAATTTTCTGTGCATTTAAATCTGATCACTAAATTTAACATGGTATCAAAGCGGGTTTGAGGAGATCGTGATCAGATTTGTTTATACAGCAATACTCTATTCTCTTCTTTATATTTCTTTGTCTATCTCTACCTTTGTCAAGATGGTGAATGGTTTGAAGATTGAGGATAGACTCGAGGGAGCATCAAACTTCACATCATGGAGATTTAGGATCATGCTTACGCTAGTGAAAATGACTTGGAGTGAGTTTGTGGAGTCCAATGTTCGCGAACTTTGAGGAGGAAGAAGAGAGAGTTGTAGTGGGTGAAGAAAGACATCAAGGCAATGAAAATGTGGTTGATTCCATTAAGGATCATATAGTTCCTATTGTCTCTAAGTTGAAGGCGACTGAGAACATGTTCAAAACATTGGAAGAAATGTCACGAAATCAACAATACGGTTGGGCACTTGCATTAAACAACAACTACACCATGTGAAGATGGCGAAGGAGAATCGATGATTACTTACTTCATTAGGATTTCCAATTTGAGAGATCAACTCTGTGACAATTGTGCATATGTTTGATGACAAGATTTGACTATGCTTGCTCTCAATGGTCTTCCTTTGTCTTGGGAATCCTTCATTCAGGGAATCAGTGCAAGATCAAAGTTGCCTAAGTTTGATCGTCTAAGGGCAGACTGCATTCAAGAAGAATCAAGGTTGGTGGCTAGACGTGTTGGTCAAAGTTCAAAGAATGAAAATATTCATGTTCTTGCTTCCCATGCTTCGAAGAAGTAAGAAAAAGATGGAAAGAAAGGGTTCTTCAAGAGGAATGGGAATAGGGAAATGATGATGCACACTTGCCTCGATAAGAAGAGAGACATTTCCAGATTCCAATGCTTTAGGTGTGATAAGTTTGGCCACTTTGCTAAGCATTGTCCAACTAGACCTAAGCAACAAGCCACTGTTGTAGATGTTGATGATGCTTCTCCACATAAAGATTCATGTGAATACTTGTTCTATTCAGCATTGTCAAGCAATGTACCTACAAATACCAACACTTGGCTGATCGACAGTGGTGCTTCTCGACACATTACTAGATTTAAGGAGCACTTATCAAGTTTGGTGGAGAAAGATTCTTCCGAACAAGTTATTATCAGAGATGATGCTGGTTACTCCGTGAAAGGGATTTGGACCTCTACTCTTCATTTGGATTCCGGCATTACACTTCAGTTGATTGATGTTCTTTATGTTCCAGGAATCAAGCGCAATCTTATTTCTATTTCAGCTCTAGAAGATAAAGGATATCAAGTTGCCTTCTCCAAAGGCAAAGTTCTTGTGTGGATGGAGAATTCCAGTTTCAAGGATGCTCAAGTAATTGGTGTTAGACATGAAAGCCTCTATAGGCTATGTACACATCCTCTACAAGCATTAGTTCATGATTCTTCAAGCCTATGTGATTTGTGGCATCGAAGATTGGTGCACCTTCACTTCCGAGCCTTACCTATCATGCAGAAGATGGTCACGTGACTTCCTAAGTTCAATCAGGAGCATGAAGGAACTTGCAAAGGATATTCTTCTGGGTGTTAAGAGAGTCAAAGCTCCTTTCCATAGTAGATAAAGTAGATCTAAATGTATTTTAGACCTTATTCATTATGATTTATGTGGACCTATGTCTATTCCTTCTTCGAGTGGTTTCTTGTATTATGTTCTTTTTATTGATGATCACTCTAGAAAGACTTGGATTTATTTTTTGAAAACTAGAGAGTCTAAGGAAGTGTTAGAAAGGTTCAAGGAGTTCAAGCTCTTGTAGAGAATTTTTCTAGTAAAACAATCAAGATCCTCATATCTGATAATGGAGGAGAATACACCTCTGGTAGCTTTCAAAATTTATGTGTTGATGCTAGGATTAAGAGGGAGTTTTGTGTTCCCTATAATCCTCAACAGAATGGTGTTGTAGAGAGAAAGAACAGGACGATCATGGAAGCAGCAAAAGCCATGATTCATGACCAGGATCTACAAACCTTCTTATGGGCAAAAACTTCTAGGACTACAGTGTATGTTCAGAATAGAAGTCCTCACAAGGTCTTGGAGAATATGACTCCAGAAGAAGCCTTTACAGGGAAGAATCCCGAGGTTAGTCATTTGAGGATCTTTGGATGTCTTGTCTATGTTCATGTTCCAAAGAAGAGAACTAGAGATTTAGAGCCTTGGCAAGAAGGGGAATATTAGAGTGAGCTATAGTGAGACATCAAACCTACGGGATATATGTTCCAGTGAGAAGTTGATTGAAATGGTAGAAGATGTCACATTGAAGAATCTTGCATTTAGAAGATCCAAAGGAACTCATGTGGAGATTGACTATGATGAGCCTCCTTAGGATATGGAAGTTGACCATACTCCTGAGATTCAGAGGGAGACTTTTGAACCAAAGGAAGATGTTGATCCAATTGAGCCCTTGGAACCTACTGATGGAGCTACGATATTGTGATTGAAGAAAGGAACCTCTTTGGGCTGAACAGAAGCTATGCAGAGGGTGAAAGGTTAAATGCTCGGTACATTCAGGAAAAGTAAAGGCCACATAAGTTCTCTAGTTATGTTGCCTTGATGAGTCAGATTATTGAGTCTGAGCCTTCTAGTGTGGAAGAAGCTTCCAGTCAACAGGTTTGGAAAGATGCTATGATAGAGGAGTACCATTCAATTCTCAAGAATGATGTTTAGGACATTGTTCCTAGACCCGAAGGAAAATCTGTGGTATCTTCGAAATGGCTCTTCAAGATCAAGCATGTAGTTGATTGGAGCATTGAGAAGTACAAGGCAAGATGCATTGGCTGGAGTGGTTTTCATAGAAGAGGGAGTTGATTATGAAGAACATTTGCTCTGTTGGTCATACACTTACATTTTTAGAACCATCATTGCCATTCTTTTGCATCTAGAGGATGGAAGATTCATCAAATGGATGTGAAGACAGCTTTTCTAAATGGTGTGATCGAGGAAGAAGTTTACATCGAGCAACCTAATGGGTTCGAGGTACATGGGAAGGAGTCTCATGTTTGCAAGCTGAAGAAGGCCTTGTATGGTCTTAAGCAGGCTCCTCGTGCATGGTACGAAAGAATTGATCGTTACCTGTCAAGCTTGGGCTTCTTGAAGAATGATCTTGACTCTAATCTATACTTTAAGGTAATTAATGGTGAAGCATTGATTTTGGTTTTATATGTTGATGATTTGATACTTACTGGAGAAGAGCACTTGATCATCAAATGTAAGAAAGAGTTGGCCTTTGAGTTTGAGATGAAAGACCTTGGACTTATGCACTACTTCCTTGGCTTAGAAGTGCAGCAAAAGCATGTGTCCTTGCTCTCAAACCTGATTGTTCTTGTGACCGTTGGCCTTTTTTCTGGAAACCCGAAGGCTAGTCGGAAGATAAATTAGGGTTCCTATTTTTGAGGAGGTCTTTGTTCAGAAATGGTGGATTCAATGGCGGATTCGCCGGGTTTTCGGAGGGCTTCAGCGAGGTATATTCATCTCGGCATTGAGCATTTTAAGATTTACTATTTTTAGTAGAGATTCTATTTTTTTAGCGGTATCGGGATGGTAGCGAGGCAGTTGACTTTCCCCTTGATTGACTCAAGTGGGGCATTATTCAGTTTTGAGACTTGAATGCATTTAGGGAAATTAGAGCTCATTTCACTTAAAAATAACATTATAATTAAAATGTTATTTTATCACCTTGGCCTAGTCGAATGACTTAATGTCGTTTTAAAAGGTGGACTCAAAGGGTGGCGCCTTCATTAAGGTTATATTTAATATTTGGTGAATTTTCCAAAGTCAAAGGAAATTAATGTGGGCGCATTTATCAAGGTGATGTTTTAATTAAAAAATGATTATTGAGCTAAAGGTGAAAAGGACGCCTTATTGAAGGAAAAGTTAGGGTTTGAGCTTGAGTTGGATTTTAGGGTTTCTTGAAGTCAAACGGAACTTATAAAAAGGAGTCTTGTGCATCATTTCTTCATCTTTGGACGACTAACTGTTATGCTGCCGGATTGGCTCTGGAATCGCTTCGAGGAATGAAGGCCTCCTAGCATTGGGCATCACTTCGTGTTTGCAAGACAACATCAAGTGGTGATTTAAGATAGATTTGTGAGTTCTTTGTTTTTGTGCATTGTAATCATCATTGTAATTCGTCAGATCTGATTTCAGCATATTAGAGGTATTTCTAAAGTGCAGTTTAGCTACAGCAGATCCACGTTTATATTCATAACTCAAAAAATACAAAAGAGTTAGTTCTGGGTATTGCATTGATAGTAGTGTCTAGGAAGGGCGAATATTTGTCTCCAATCTCAGATTTTAATGTGTGGTATTTAATTTTTAAAGACAAGTCGAACTTTCCAGCAGGCCGTACCATTGCTGATTGCATTGATTTCCGTGCAAATTAATTGTTAGCTTTTCAAAGCTGTTTCTTGCATTTGATTTAGGCGCCTCTTCATTATCAGCAGTTTGCATATAAGATTAGGCCATTTGGGTGAACATCGAGGGAGTTACGAACTATTTAGTGAATTCTTATGTTGCTGTTTCAAAGAGTTTAAAGTACAGATCTGTCAAGAACAGTACACAGAAATCTGCATTTATGATTTGGGTTTTGGCATTAAGATTTACTTAAACGCTTGTAGCAGATTTATAATTGAAAGTATTCTTTGCAAAGTGTTGATATCTTGACATTGCAGGCAATAATTGTCAAATGTAAACTGGCAGTAGTACTGACCAGTATTCTCAATATTGCTTTGTCATTATTTGTAATACTCTTCATGCTTTCAGTTTTAGAGCAAAATAGTGATAACTCCGCCCTATGGTCGCTACTGTCCATTCTGGATGAGCAAGCACATTCTGGGTGTCGAGAAGTTTCCTCTTTCAGCATTATTTCTTTCCAGCATTGCTTGTAATTCACTCCGTCATATGGTCGCCCCTCACTCCGCATTGGATTGGGTAGCACATACTTGACGTTGAGTTCCTTTCTGCAATTAGAATAGAAGACCCTCTGACCAATGCTCACCATCATCGGTGCCATTCTGGTTAGAGTTACTTTCTTGCACGTTTTGGTTTTCTCATCTAACCTTAACGGGTGCACTGCTTGTAAATGGTTAATTGAAAAAACAAAAAAAATTTGGCTCGGATTATTTCAGTGGTATCAGAGCCAAGATCCTGCCATCCTGTGCCCATAAGAGTTCACTTGACAGAGAAAGATGACTACAGAGAAGTCTCTGCTTGAGTTAATGCATGATATATGTACGCTATTGAAGGATCCTGAGTTAAGGTGTGGAATCAGACAGATTTATGCTAAGTCTGAGAAGTCAGATTTGATTGGGGTTTCTAAAGAATGCCAGTTCAAGAGGAAATGTGAACACGAGGTTGACATACTCTACAGAGATTATCAGAGCATGATAGAGGAGTTTAAGAACGGTGTTTCATTTGATACCTTTTTGGATTGGGAGGTGACTTATCACCCTGGAAAGCGGGCTATGGTCAACTACATCAAGAAAATGATTAAGGAGGAAACAGAACATACCATGGTTGCAGGAGCAAGGAAGGAAGAAGAAGTGTTTGTTTGTGGTTTGCAGCCCACAAATGAACATGTCAAAGAGAAAAATCAGTCAACTAGTATTGAAGAAGGCACAAGCAAGGTGCACATGTCACCTCAAATTGATTGTAAGCTTGATATAGAAACCTTGACAGTTGAGGAATGTGTGGGAGAGCCTCATAATACTTCCCTAGATTTGCATGTGATAGCAAGTGATGATGTTGGTGATGAGTCTAAGGAGTTCATGCAAGATCATACTGAAGATTTGATGAGGAAGGATTTTCCTCATGTTGCTGTCTTAACGTCCCAAGAAGTCTCACATGAAAAAATTAGCAACATACTCTCACATGAGGGTTCCATAGAAGATAATGAAGATGAAGTTTTTCAAACAACAAACATTGAAGATTCTTCACTTCATTTCGGGGGTGACATTGTTGGTCTTGGGATTGATCAGCAAACTGAGCCATTGGAGAGAAACCTTTTGGATGATTTCAGCTTAAGTGAATTAGGACTTGACTTATTCAAAGAGTCATCACTACAAGGGGAGCATGATAAGTTTTTTCCAGTTGATCATCTTAATCAGCCCACTAGCATTTGGGATCCGGGTGTGTTGGCATCAAGTTATGTTAAAGAGCCTGTGTGGGATAAGTTTCCCTTTGATCCTGATGAAGAACAAGAACCAGGTTGCACAGTAGACTATGAGGTGGCCCTTGGAGGAGAAGTTGTCTTTGAAGAAGAAGATTGTTCCACAAAATTCCATAATGATCTCTTTGGAGTGGTTGCAGCCACTAAAGAGGAATTTGTGGTTACAGAAACTTTCCGAACAGCGGACAAATATGATTCCTTGAACAGGTTGGATGCTGGTCTAATGTTTGATCAAGGAGGCAGTGATGAAGAAGAAGAGCTAGAAGACCATATGGCTCTTGAAGATGGAGAGTTTGAAAGTGTTACTAAACACAAATCAGATTTATCAATGCACGAAGCTGATTGCAAACAATGGGTTGAAGAATTTGTAGAGTATGATGCTTTTTATGATGATGAGCATTCTCTGCTAGTTGGTGGTGAAGTACAAGAATGTTGGAGTAGTAAAGAGGGCAGCAAAGTCAAGGAACGAAGTTCTGATTTTCAGTTGCAGCCTATCAGCAGTTCACCGTCTTTGCATATTCATGAGTGGGAAGATCAATGCAAGGTATCTTTTGGAAAAGAAGTACAAGCGCTATCCCTATTTGATCGTACACACAATTTGGTTGATGATATCTATTGGAAGGCTCAGTCTGAAGAGAGACGAAGTGGAGTTAAGGATAAAGTTGCTCTTCCTAACTTGCAACTTATCAGAGGCTCTTTGGAGACATTGAAATCAGCATACATACACTTGATTGAAGATCAAGATCATACCGTTGAATCTGCAAAGAAGGCCTTCAGTGTTTTCGAAGAAAGGGAGAGTATGGTTGATGTGCTCACCTTGGAGCTTAAATCAACAAAGGACAATTTGAAGGAAACTCAGTTGGCTCTAAGAAAGGTTGAAGACCAGTTTGCAGATTTCAAACTTTTCAAGGAGCAAGAGGATGCACGAAGAGCTGCAGAAATCAAACAAGTAATTGATGAGATTGATAGTCTTCGAGAGGAGTTTAATCTTGAAGGTTTCACAAGAAAATCAAAGGTTGTATGTGCAGATTTGGAGCAGCAAGATGAAAGGAATGACTTTCAAGTTTATGACAACCCTCTTTTTCAAGAAGGTGATGAGAAAAGTTATGAAAATCCTCTCTATGAAGTAGAGGATGAAATGGAGAATGAAACTGATTCTGGTTTTCGGTGCTTGGATGCTTTGATATCACTCCATGAAGATGTGCCACGTATGTTGAGTAGTAAAGAATGCTTAAGAGGAATTGAGGATGCAGTCTTCACTTTGGAAAAGGGACCAAAATATCGTGATTGCACTCTTGTCAATCCATTCCTTGGGTTGAGTGATGCTAGTCTGTTCTGGGAGTTGAATTTGAAGTCATCATATGTTTCATACTCCAGTGTTCCGGAAGCTTTCATGGATAGGTTTCAAAGGTTCATCAGAGGGAATGCAGATTTTACAAGTATGCACTTGATTTTTACCAGCACTCAGAGATGTGCTATGTTTTCTTGCCGGAGTGTTGGAAATTATTTTCAGTTGGGTATCCAAGCTTGGGATTCTCAACATGGGTTGATGGAGCATATCGTTTTTGGAAAGAAGAATTTATGGAGGAATAAGAATCAAATTTTTAGACCTTTTGGCGTTGTTCCCTTCTTTAGCAGCTTCTTGATGGTTCCATTTGTTCATCAACAAATGGATTGGAGAGAGATTTTGAGCATGGGTTGGAGAAATGAACGATTGGTTGCTCTGGAATGTGTTTTCCGGCTAAGACCTAGACAGATTTCGAGACTCGAGCTTGTTGGTTTGAGGCAGACCAGCCCCCTTACATGTTGCGTTTCTCGCATTCAGGAGAGTTGGTTCATCACTCCTGATCAAAGAGGTGGTAGTGCTCTCATGGAGATGAATCTAGTGTGTTTTCCAACCACCTTGGAGGTGTCACCTTGCAGCTCGATGGTCATCTCAAATGCTCACGTTGGGGATCTTGAGTGGTGTTGTTGTTTTCCTTTGGGTAGGACTCGAGAATCAGATTGCACTACGCTGATCCTAGTCTTGATCAGCAGCAATTATTTGTTCCTTCACACTTTTCCTACTCTCCAAATTCATCTTATGATGGTTGATGGTGTAAACTTTGACAGTTTACTCTCAGTATTGATTCATGACCGCAGTAGCTCACATGCTTTGGTTCACCATTCGGAGACTCATGGGGTTGGAACTATGATTGTTTTCTGTAGTCTTCATGATTGTGCCAGTTTAATTCAGATGAGGCATGGTAGCTTTTTGCGGAGACATGAGTATGAGTTTGTTGAGCTCTTGCAAAGGAATGCTTCCTTCCTTGTAAGAAGATTTGTAGGGGTCACACTTGCAGTCATGGTCCCGTTTGTTACCATGTGGAGGTATGGGGAGGAGTTCGATGTTGATTTGAATAGTCTATCTCTCCTATTGCTTAGAATGGTGATTGACAGTAGTATGGTTGATACTGTTAATTCGGGGGATCGTGGACATGAGATGTTGCATGATTTTGATTTCCTTCCTTTAAGATCTTTCAGTTTGAGAATCATAAATGGTAACACTTTGGAGTTACAAGGGGAGTCAGTGCAGCATTGGCATGATATTTTCATTGATGTGATCAGAGTGGCGCAGCGGAAGCATGGTGGGTTTTTCCTGAGACGCATTTGGGAACCAGGGATCATACTTGTTGCGTATGGATTAGTTTTCAAATTTCTGGAGTTGTGGTGGTATTGCTTGAGGACAAGCAATTTTGGGAAGGGCGGATTGTAATGTCCCCTTCTCAAGCGATTATTCTTGAGCCGTTGGCCTTTTTTTTACGAGCAGAGAGGAAGCTAATTCGGAGAAGATAAATTAGGGTTTCCTATTTTTTGAGAGGAAGGTCATTGCTCAAAGATGAATTGCTTAGTTAATGGCAGTTCTGCAGGTTTCGAGGAGGGCTTAGCGAGGTATGTTCATCTCGGCATTGAGCATTTTGCGGAATTTACTATTTTTAGTAAATTCTGTTTTTAGCGATGTCGAGGATGGTAGCGAGGCAGTTGACTCCCCTTGATTGACTCAAGTGGCGTATTAGTTTAGAGACTTGATGCATTACGGAAGTCGGCTCATTTCACTTAAAAATAACATTATAATTAAAATGTTATTTTATCACCTTGGCCTAGTCGAATGACTTAATGTCGTTTTAAAAGGTGTACTCAAAGGGTGGCGCCTTCATTAAGGTTATATTTAATATTTGGTGAATTTTCCAAAGTCAAAGGAAATTAATGTGGGCGCATTTATCAAGGTGATGTTTTAATTAAAATATGATTATTGAGCTAAAGGTGAAAAGGACGCCTTATTGAAGGAAACGTTAGGGTTTGAGCTTGAGTTGGATTTTAGGGTTTCTTGAAGTCAAACGGAACTTATAAAAAGGAGTCTTGTGCATCATTTCTGCATCTTTGGACTATGCTAATGTTATGCTGCCGAAATGGTTGCGGGAATTCTTCGAGGAATGAATGCCTCCTAGTCTGGGCTCGACTTCATGCTTGAAAGATAGCATCTAGTGGTGATTTTAGCATGCTTATGAGTGATTCAATCATTTGTAAGTTTGCCTTTGTTTTTGTGCATTGTAATCATCATTGTAATTAGTTAGATCTGTTTTCAGCATATTAGAGGTATTTCTAAAAGTGCAGATTAGCTACAGCAGATCCACGTTTATATTCATAACTCAAAAAATACAAAAGAGTTAGTTCTGGGTATTGCATCGATAGTAGTGTCAAGGAAGGGCGAATATTT
>VDFB02223943.1:0-12892 GCA_007258455.2 Sequoia sempervirens
TGAAGAAGTTTGACATGGATGACTCAAAAACTATTGGTACTCTCATGGTAACCAAATGTAAGTTGTCACAAAATGATGATTCTCCTAAGGAAAATCAAACAAGATATAAATCAATGATTGATGGATTTCTCTATTTAACTCAGACTAGACCAAACATTATGAATGTAGTATGTATGGTTGCTATATTTCAGGCTGATCCAAAAGAGTCTCATGTGACTGTTGTTAAGAGAATATTTAGGTATCTAAAAGGAAAAATTGATCTTAGGCTTTGGTATCCTAAGGATGATAATATTACTTTGAATGCATATACTGATGCAAATTGGGCAGGAGATGTAGATTACATAAAGAGTACTAGTGGTGGTGCCTTCTTCCTAGGGAAGAAGCTAGTATCTTGGTTGAGAAAAAAGAAGAATTCCATTTCTCTATCTACTATTGAAGTAGAGTATAATGCTATTGCAAACAACTGTACTCAAGTGATGTAGATGAAATAGATGTTCAAAGATATCACTGTAGTATATGATGAACCTATTGCGATATACTGTGACAACTCAAGTGCAATTAAAATATCAAACAATCCACTGCTACACTCTAAGACCAAGCATATATCAATCAAGTTTCACTTCTTAAGAGAAAAAATGAGTGAGAAAGAATTCAAACCAGAGTATGTGCCTACCAAAGAACATATTGCAAACATTTTCACTAAGTCATTTCCAAAGGATACTTTTGAGTATCTCAGAGGGATGCTAGGGGTGATTACCCCTCCTGATTTGAACTAAAGATGCATTTACTTGCATCAATCTATGTGCTTCATACATATTTCCTGATCTGGATTGATGTTTCCACGGTTGCTACTCAAGTGGAGTAGCCAGATGTGTAGATATGTGGTTTAGAGCTTGTATGTGGGAAGATAATGCTTATCATTTCCATTGATGTCAAAGGGGAAGAAGAGTCATGTGAAAAACTACTGCTTATCTAGAGTAACTAGTCTTGTGGGGAGAATATCATGTAGAAGATGTAACACCCCCCACACAAACCCCAAAGGAACAAATAAAAACGTAACAAATTTTTTTTTTTATGAACATAATAAAAGTACTTAAGTATTCCATCATAACCATGTTCTAAGTTGCACAACTAAATCCCTTGGGGTACACGAGGTGACATTACTAAACTAACCAAAACCAAAGATAATAGATGAAATATTATATAACCAATAATGTAAATGCAATCATTCATGACATCAATTAATCATTCATTCACGATATCAAGAAAGATTTGAATATACCAAATGAAACCATACATACATACGAAAATAAATGAATCATAAAGATATAAAGTATATATATTTCGGCAGAAACAACACAACATAATCAGTAATTACAAATTATAGTTTACGAATGACTACATGGTATGAATAAACATTACATCAATCTGATAGCACAACATAATGCACATATAAGTAAATTACATCAAGGTCCTACCAATACATGTGGGATTTGATACATCAATAAATAAATTACATCTAAAGTATGAACATACATCTGGTACATACGAACACTGGATCAACAACACCTACCAAAACCCTACAATGAAAGACACAACTACACCCAAAGGGAACCCAACTGGGTGTGAAACATGTTCCACCCAACCACCCCCATGCTGGGAGTAAACAAGGAAGGACCCTCGACCAAGCACATCAACAGTAACACAAGACTAACTCCATAAAACATAACATAACATCAAAAGACCACATAGAAACTAAACAATGATAAATCACTAAATGTCATACCAATAAACCACTTTCGAAACATAACAATAAATCACTAAACACATCATCAATAAATCTCAAGTCATAATATCAAAAGAATACTTCCAGAGGACTTATAAAATAGCACAAATGGAATGCTAGAGGAGAGTGTCATTGCATGGCTTAGCATGGATTATCAAGACAACCTGTCACAAGGTGTCGCCTCCATATATACATGGATTATCTAGACAACCTAATTCAAGGTGTCGCTTGCATCTATGGTTCTCCTGACAGTGTATCTCAAGGTGCCACTCCATAGGGTTACTCATGTATAATCATTAACCTTTCGTGAAGACAAGGCAACAATCTTACCAACCATGACCTTCTCGGTCCCCTTTAGTTTATGATAGCACTAACAAGTGGATGATGCATCATAATTATCTTATTAATGTTTAAACCACCCACCCATGATTAATTACTTAGGTTATCATAGATTACTCTAACTCTATGTGGGTTACCCTGATAGGCCCTTTGTGCGCCAACCCCCACTTAGAGCCACTCTCTCTAACCACTCAACACAAAAGGATTGTACC
Organism: Sequoia sempervirens; assembly: GCA_007258455.2. Lineage (NCBI taxonomy): Eukaryota > Viridiplantae > Streptophyta > Pinopsida > Cupressales > Cupressaceae > Sequoia > Sequoia sempervirens. The sequence goes on from VDFB02223943.1 coordinate 2,338, forward strand.
AACCAGAAATACTGAACCAATCAAATAGATCCTCCACGAGTCATAACCATCTCACCAAAACATATGAACAACATCTACAAAGGGTACAATCCAAGCATAAACTAAAATCACAACCATGGTCAAAAGATAGGCCAAGCATCAAAATACGAGATCACAATTACACATCAGTATCCCCACCTCTGGAAGTTCTAAACAACAACTTAAGTTCCTATAACAGGATAAACTAACTCTAGGGTTTTCCCGTAAGACATAAACCCAAACCAAAGAAGACCACAGTAGACTCAATGAATAGTCTCAAGAGTAAGAAATTTACATAACACAATGCTATACAACTCGTTTCAATACACAATATAATTCACCAACTTTATAAATCAATTACTAGATAAAATTCAATTGAATTAAAAACACATAATTTATCTCTAATTTCCTTGATTACATTATAGCATTGCAACTTGTTAAATTATCAATTTATTCCTTAACCATAGCAATATAAATAGCTAGCCAACATATATATATATATATATATATATATATATATATATATATATATATATATATATATATGTATATATATATATATATATGTATATATATATATATATATAATATATATATATATATATATATATATATATATATATATATATATATATGTATATATATATATATATGTATATACACCTTTATACATATATACATACAAAAAATATATAGATATATATATTAAAATCAAATATTTAAAAATCATTATATAAAAACTAACAAATAATTCATATATATATATTAATATATATATATATATAACATAAATCAAAACGCATGTAAATTAAATTGAAATCAAAAGAAATGGCACACAACATGTGGAAAGGTCACAATACATGGTACTGTGGTGAGGGGGTAAGCAACCCCCACTAGCTGCACCCAGCAGCCTCGGCTGCTGTGCACAATCAGTGGTGGTTGCGTATAGCAACCACTGGGGCTGTGGGTGATACAACCTCGATTGGCCACCCACCGCCATATATATAAACAATTTTTTTTATATATATTTAAAAAAAAAATTATTCGACTTTTATTTCCTTTATATCAAATATGATTTCGTATTAAAACGATTTCAAAAAAAAGAAACTTAATATATATTCTATACATCCTGACGAAATTCCATGCAACATATCTCTATAATTTATTCTTTTCACATATATATATAAGTATATATATATAAGTATATATATATATAAGTATATATATATATATATATATATAAAAGTATATATATATATATTTAACAAGAGATTTAAAATAATAATATAACAACAAATTTTTCAATAAACCCAATATAGATCTAACATGTAAATTGAACCCTCAATCAAAAATGATTTTTATTTCAAAGAGTAAATTTTACTACTAAACTATATTGAAGAACTTCAAAAATATTTACTAAAGTTTTCCACAGAAGATTCAAGGGTTTCATACGAACAAATTTCAAATCACCAAACTTCTTTCAATGAATTTTTCAAATGCAACAAACTAGATTTTGTTTATCGAACAATAAAATAGCAATAAATTACAAGAATTAAAAAAACCTGGAGTCCTTCATTTGATGTAGAATACCTTCTATAGCTACTTCTCAAATTTTTTCCTTCAACTCCCTTTTGAACCAATCCTTTCTTCAAAACAATTATTTTACCTAGAAACCCAAAGAGCTATTTTTCTTTTCCTTTACAGACCAAAAAACCCAAAAAACCCCTATGTGTGTAAAACTCTTTCACAATAAAAATCAATAAAGCTCTCCCTCGTTTTCCTAAAAAATCCTCCACATTCATTGGTTATTTTCCTGCTTTTAAAAGCACACACTTATCTCACCATTTTAATTAAAAAATAATTATGTTCTCAAGATATTCTCTACATATTTTTCTAATTTAATATCAGGAAAAAGATAATATATAATTTCCATCATCATTATTTATTTAAATTAATTACATACACTTTTAATTAATTAAATAAATTTTTAATTTATAATATATTTAAAACTCAACATTTAACTAACTTACAATTAATTAAAGCAACAAGACAACATTAATTAATCTTATAAAATAAGATTAATTAAATAAACACTCATCATAAAATAAAATAAATAATCAAGAATCAAACTACACAAAGACAGGGACAAAACCTCAATCAAGCCCCAACAAAACTCGCAACAGGATGATAGGCTTGTGATGGGGACACTTCCTTATACACTCCCTTTCTCAACATTGTACATGTTGGGTTAATTTAATCTTCACCCTGTCCTGTCGAAACAGGTAGAATAAATACTTTATTCCCACAATTCTTGTATACCAACAACATTAGATGTAAAGTAATAATTCTAACTAACTGATGACATCATTAACTAATTACTAAACCATTGCATCACAATGTATTGCTGAAATCGAATTTAAACATCACCAAACCAAATGTAATCATAATGTCATCACATGAAATAGAAAAATCAGTAATCAATCTAAACTAACCAATCCACCAAATCAACCAATAAATAGTACTATCACAGTCTCAAAGTATCATGCAAAAGCATAGAAAATTAATAAGTCCAAACAGTATGAGGGGTATTACATCCTCCGCCCCCTAGGACATCGCTTACTCCCAGAAGCCATTAAATAGATTAGAGTAAGCACACAATAACTTCGTAGGGAACACACCACAAACCACACAAATGAAATGACACACCCTTATGAGTACGAGCAACTAGGTCAACACAATGGGCTCATAGTACCCCAGTGTGCGAACCTACGCTCTGATACCAAGATGTAACGCCCCACCGCACAAACTCCAAAGGAACAAATAAAAGCCTAACAATTTTTTTTTTAAAGAACATAAAAAAGGTACTTAAGTATTCCATCATAACCATGTTCTAAGTTGTACAACTAAATCCCTTGGGGTGCATGAGGTGACATTACTAAACTAATCCAAAGCAAAGATAATAGATGAAATATTATATAACCAATAATGTAAATCCAATCATTCATGATATCAAGAAAGATGTGAATTTACCAAATGAAACCATACATACATACGACGATAAACTAATCATAAAGATATAAATTATATATATTTTGACAGATACAACACAACATAATCAGTAATTACAAATGATAGTTCACAAATAAATACATGGTATGAATAAACATTACTTCAATCTGATAGAACAACATAATTAACATATAAGAAAATTACATCGAGGTCCTCCCAATACACGTGGGAGTGGATACATCAATAAATAAATTACATCTAAAGTATTTGCATACATTTGGTACATAAGAACACTAGATTAGCAACACTTGCCAAAACCTTGCAATGAAAGACACAATTGCACCCAAAGGGGTGCAAAGCATGTTCCACCCAACCACCCCCTTGCTAGGAGTAAACAAGGAAGGATACCCGACCAAGCACATCAACAGTAACACAAGACTAACTCCATAAAAGATAACATAAGATCAAAAGACCAAATAGAAACTAAACAATGATAAATTACCAAAGGTGATACCAATAAACCACTTTCAAAAGATAAAAATATATCACTAAACACATCATCAATAAATCTCAAGTCATAATATCAAAAGACTACTTCTAGAGGACTTCTATAAAAACAACACAAATGGAATGCTAGAGGAGAGTGTCATCGCATGGCTTAACATGGATTATCTAGACAACCTATCACAAGGTGTTGCCTCCATCTATACATGGATTATCCAGACAACCTAATTCAAGGTTCGGCCTCCATCTATGGTTCTCCTGGTAGCCTATCTCAAGGTGTCATTCCATAGGGTTCCTCATGCAGAATCATTAACCTTTCATGAAGACAAGGAAATGATCTTGCCAACCACAACATTCTCGGTCCCCTTTAGTTTGTGATAACACTAACAGGCGGATGAGGCATCACAATTATCTTATTAATATTTAAACCACCCACCCATGATTAATTACTTAGGTTATCACTGATTGCTCTAACTCTATGTGGGTTACCCTGACAGCCCCTTTGTGCACCAACCCCCACTTATAACCACTTTCTCTAACCACTCAACACAAAAGGATTGTACCAACCAGAAATACTAAACCAATCAAATGGATCCTCCCTGATGCATAACCATCTCGCCAAAACATATGAACATAATCCACAAAGGGTACAATCCAAGCGTAAACTAAAATCACAACCATGGTCAAAACATAGGCCAAGCATGAACATATGAGATCACAATTACACATTAGTATCCCCATCTCTGGAAGTTCTAAACAACAACTTAAGTTCCTATAACAGGATAAACTAACTCTAGGGTTTTCCCGTAAGACATAAACCCGAACCAAAGAAGACCAAAATAGACTCAATGAATAGTCTCAAGAGTAAGAAATTTACATAACACAACGCTATACAACTCCTTTCAATACACAATAAAATTCACCAACTTTATAAATCAATTACTAGAGAAAACTTAATTTAATTAAAAATACTTAATTTATCTCTAATTTCCTCGATTACATTATAGCGTTGCAACTTGTTAAATTATCAATTTATTCCTTAACCATAGCAATATAAATAGCTATCCAACATATTATATATATATATATATATATATCTATATATCTATATCTATATATATATATATACATGTATATATACCTCTATACATATATGCATATATATATAAAATAAGATATATATATTAAAATCAAATATTTAAAACTCATTATATAAAAATTAACAAATAATTCATATATATATATATATATTTATATATATATAACATAAAAAAAATCCATGTAAATTAAATAAAAATCAAAAGAAACGACACACAACATGTGGAAAGGCCACACTACATGGTATTGTGGTGGGGGGCGTACACAGTCCCCACTGGCTACGTGCAACAACTTCGACTACTGTGCACAATCAGTGGTGGCTGCGTACAACCACCATTGGGGTAGTGGGTGGTACGGCCTCAACTGGCCACCCACCCCCATATGTATAAACAATTTTTTTTTATATTTTAAAAAAATAAAATTTATTCAACTTTTATTTCCTTTATATCAAATATGATTTCGTATTAAAACGATTTAAAAAAAAAACAACTTAATATATATTCTATACATCACGACGAAATTTTGTGCAACATATCTATATAATTTATTCTTTTCACAGAACGAATTTAAACCTAATACATAATTGAAATATATATATATATATATATATATATATATATATATATATATATATATATATATATATATATATATATATATATATATATATATATATATATATATATATATATATATATATATATATATATATATATGTATATATATATATATATATATATTTACAATTCAACACCCTCAAATACAAAATATAATTTTTATTCTTTTCACATAAAACAAAATCACACAGGTACACAAGATTTATATATATACATTTAAATAACTCAAACAAAATAATAACATATGTATGTATATCTAATTTTGTTTAAATATATATATATAAGTATATATATATATATATATATATATATATATATATATATATATATATATATATATGTATATATATATATATATATATATATATATATATATATATATATATATATATATATATATTGAGGATTCAAAATAATAATATAACATATTTTTCAATAAACCCAATATAGATCTGACATGTAAATTCAACACTGAATCAAAAATGATTTTTATTTCAAACAATAAAGTTTACTACCAAACTATATTGAAGAACTTCAAAAAGATTTACTAAAGTTTTCCACAAAAGATTCAAGGGTTTCATACGAACAAATTTTAAATCACAGAACTTCTTTCAATGAATTTTTCAAACACAACAAACCAGATTTTGTTTGTAGAACAATAAAATAGCAATAAATTGAAAGAATAAAAAAAACTTGGAGTCCTTCGTTCGATGTAGAATCCCTTCTATAGCTTCTTCTCAAATTTCTGCCTTCAACTCCCTTTTAAACCAATCCTTTCTTCAAAACAATTATTTTACCCAGAAACCCAAAGAGCTATTTTTCTTTTCTTTTACAGACCAAAAACCCCAAAAAACCTTTGTGTGTGTAAAACTCTTTCACAATAAAAATAAATAAAAATCAATAAAACTCTTCCTCTTTTTCCTCAAAAATCCTCCCCATTCATTGGTTCTTTTCCTACTTTTAAAAGCACAACTTATCTCATCATTTTAATTAAAAATTAATTATTTTCTCAAGATATTCTCTACAGATTTTTCTAATTTAATATCATGAAAAAGAAAATATATAATTACCTTCATCATTATTTATTCAAATTAATTACATACAATTTTAATTAATTAAATTAATTTTTAATTTACAATATATTTATAACTAAACATTTAACTAACTTACAATTAATTAAAGCAACAAGACAACATTAATTAATCTTATAAAATAAGATTAATTAAATAACCACTAATCATAAATAAAATAAATAATCAACAATCAAACTACACAAAGACAAGGACAAAACCTCAATCAAGACCCAACAGAACTCGCAACAGGATGACAGACTTGGGACGGGGACACTTCCTTATCAACTCCCTTTTTCAACATTATACTTATTGGGTTAATGTAATGCTCACCTTATCCTGTCAAAACAGGTGGAATCGAGACTTTATTCCTGCAATTCATGCATACCAATAAACTTCAAGTAACATATATATATAAATTCAAAAAAATCATATCATGAGAAGGAATTGCAGTGTAGAACTACGCTCATAAACAAGTGGTGCTACACTGTCCTCTCACCAAAGCTATACTAAAAAATACAACATTAGATGTAAAGTAACAATTATAACTAACTGATCACATCATAAACTAATTACTAAACCACTACATCATAATATATTACTGAAATTGAATTTAAACATCACCAAACCAAATCTAATCACAATGTCATCACATGAAATAGCATAATCATCAATCAATCTAAACTAACCAATCCACTAAACCAACCAATAAATAGTACTATCACAGTCTCAAAGTATCAAGCAAAAGCACAGAAAAATAATAAGTCCAAACATTATGAGGGGTATTATAGAAGAAGTCAAGGAAGAGGAGTTAGAATCTAAGGGGGAGTAAGTGTTGTTTGAGAGTTGGGTTGATGGTGTTTTGCACATCATGTGTTGCCATAAATTCCAAAGGGGGAGATTATTGGATGTTGTGGTTGTGTTGTTGATATGTGGTTGTCATTGATGTCAACACTATTAGCATTATTGTATTGAAGGTTATATATCTTGAGGGTATTGAGAAAATTGTTAAAGAAAGAATTCCAGGCTCTTGGTAGAACTGTGAAGGTCATGAAGGTATCTTGTTATGTACATTGAAGATCAACTATTGTGGACTAAAAGGTTTATTTCTAAGTGTATCTAGTCCATCCACCAGAAGTTTCAAAGGTCTGCATGAAGATTTGTTCGAGTTATGAAGATCTGTGTTCTGATAGTTTCTTTGTGGTCTCTCTTAGTGTTCTTGATTAAGGTTGGTATAATTCTAGAAATTATAGTTGTTAAAGATGTTTCTTTGTTGTTTCTTGGTGCTCGTGGATGTTTCTAGATCATGCTTTATCTTTGTTACACATTCACATTGACTAATGTGCTCATGGTCAAAGATTTTTCTTGGTATGTTTTGGTTTTCATGTTCTTGGCCGACATGATGGTTGTGGTGTGTTGCAAACCCTTGAGAATTTAATTTTGAATGTTTGGCACATATGAGGATATGTTTTTGGGTCACATCATGATATTAGTCGATGGTGTTTGATCCACATTGAAATTTTATTTGGGTCGACATTGAAAATATGTTTTATATTTTTGGCCAACTAGGTTGTTGTTGTAATTCCATGTTGTGGATATATAAGAGTGATTGTTTGAGCAAAGCTAGTGTGTTCATAAGAGCGAATTTATGCCAAAGAAAGTGTAGATGTGAGAATAGTGTCCAAATCATTCAATTGCAGAGCAGAGTGAGAAGAAGTTTGAGTGAAGTGTGAAGAAGTTATTTCTATGCTTAACTAGAACTGTAATCAAGCTTTTGAAGAAGCTATTTCCTCAATTCATACCCTATAGATCTAATCCATATTGTTGTGTATGGTTGGCTAGTGAGCTCTCTTGTGTTTGAGCAATGAGCTCTAGGAAGTTTCCCTGAATGCATATGCATTCCCATTATTTTTCCTGTACTTTTAATAGGGTATAATATTGTGGATTAACATCCACCATGGTTTTTCGCCTAACATGTTTTCCACATAAAAAATATTTGTGTTCTCTGTTCTTCTGATGTGTTGTTTGTTCATGGTTTACTGTTCATTCATCAGATCTAAGATTAAGTTAAGTAAATTTTTAAAAAATTTAAATATTTTGTGACAACTGATTCACCCCCCTTCTTAGTTGTTTGTCCTTGTTTTGTCAACAATATCCAATCACCTAACTTCCAAGGTCTTGATAGTTGGTTCTCAACTGTGTTGTCATCACTCAGTGGTTCATGTAATTTTAATGTCTAAGGGACCTTTTCTCATAATCAAGATAACAAACTGACTATTGTAAAATATTCTAATAGGGGGTTGTAAATAAATAGAAAAAGATAGATCATTTTTTTGGAACAAAAAAATGTGAATAAATTTTTCACTAATTCAGACATGCAACTTCTGTAACAAGCATTTTTTAAACTCTAAAATAAATGAATGGAATAACACACAAACATTCATAAAATTATTCCCATTCACAAAGCAGATTTAATAATGTACTTTCAATTCATTTTTTTCTTTGAAATCAATTTTTAATAACACTATTAACTTACTACAAAATTTTGTAGATCAACAAACAATGAGAAAATATCATTTAGAGATAATGAAATAGATGGTTTTAAGTTCAACCTTTTCTATTGAATTTTACTAATTAAGTAATATTTACACACAACAAAATTCACTGGCATACGAAAAACTATTTTCAATTGACACCATTGTTAAACTAAGAAATTTCTAAATTTTAACTGTTTGCATCGAGCTATAAAAATGTCTAAATGTTTGCATAAAATCTCCAAAAAGCTAACTTAGACTACAAATATGAATTCAAGTTTTCGACCTTTACAATGAGGAGAATTCTCTAATCAATAGAAAAGTAAAGAATTGTAATCTCTTCCAAAATATCCCAAATCCACAAAAATGAGGCCCATATCCACAGTTGTTTGGATGCCTGGTTGAACTAGAGGAATTGCTACTTCAAATATACATGTATCATGATAATCAACACCTCTTTCTTGGCCTACTTTAGACACGTTTAGTTAACTACCATTTCCTTTCTACAAAATAAGATGCCTAGAAGTTTGACTTTTGTTAGCCAAATTCTCTTTCAAAAATAAAATATTCTTCTACTCACTTGATCACCTTAACATGTTTGAGATACTCTTCCAAATTACTAAATATTTTTCCCAAGGCCTCCTCATTGGGTCCATCAATCCATTCAGCCTTGAACATTGCTCTTTCAAATTCCTTGGCAGTTGCATAAAACATAGCTTGTAGCTAGCTAGCATCCTTAGCAGTACTTCGTGCATTAGACCTAATGTCCATCAATTTGTCATGAATAGTCTCTTCAACATCATCTCCTTCCTTTATCAACTCTTCCATTTGTTTGTTCCATTGATCTTTTATTTCCTATAGGGAAGTCAATCTAGATCCTAATGAAACCTCCTTATTGGTGATACCAGAAACAACTACCTCAAACACGTTTTCTTGATTAGATATTTCTTGTTGAGCTTTGAGTAAGATCCTTCTATCTTCTATGGAAATTTTCAATCAGAATATTAGTATGTTCATAGGACTATCAATAAAACTTAAGTCTTGATCCTCCAAGACACTGTATCCAATTTTGTCTCCCTTGCGAAGCTTGTTTATAATCCTCAACTTTCACATATATTCTCTATACTTATCTTCTTTTTCCCATCACTTATGAGTATATGCTTCTAGAGTCTTGCTCATCTCACACCTTTGTATAAAACATATAACTCATAATGAAAAGATCCTCTATTTCTGTCCTAAGAATACCAACCCAATTATCAAACATTTGAGCTTTTCTTTTCATCTCATTCAACTCATTAAATTCTTTACAAATCATTAATATAGGTTATTCTAATGATGCTATTTGTTTAGAAGTAATTGTGGTTAGCTCTTTTAGAAATTCTTTCATATGCCCTACCTGAGCTTTGAGCCCACCCTTGGCTCATTTGTCCTTAATCATTGTTGACTTTGTTGAGGTAGCCATAATATCAGTGAGGTTTATTTGTCGAGTCCTCATTTGCTTGCCCAAATTAATAGTATTGATTTGAGAATCAGAGGCTTGTAACTTATCTCATCCTTATCAACTATTGGAGTTGTAATATCTTCAACCAAGTCCCCATCATCAGTAAGCTTCATGGAGTGAATAGATGTTTGTTTCTTTTTAGGTTTCACCATATCCACTTCTTTCACCATATCATCCCAGCTCACTAGTTGAGCTTTAACCTAC
>VDFB02223945.1:0-19689 GCA_007258455.2 Sequoia sempervirens
GTGATATGTACCTCCAGCAAGGCGAGCTGTATAATGACCTGAAAGATCATAGGCACGTGCTTCAACAAGATACTTAAGATGATATTTCTCAAGCTCTTGCCCTGCAATTTTACTATCAATTGCCGACTTGCACCAATACATTCCAAACTGAAAAGGAAAGTTGAGAGATGGTCTGTGCCTGCGACAAGACGATGAACATCATGCATCTGTCTTAGGAACTCCTGAAAGATTGTCTATCCGGTTGATGAATGGAAGCATAGCCGATTTCGTGAAAAGCCATATACTCTATGTAGGTGTATGTTGGAACCTAATAAACTAATTCGCTTCATCCATCCATCAAAGGCTCTAGCAATCACGAGATATTTAACGCAACTCCCGTCCAAGTTTTCATCAGATAAGCTAGAAAAAGCTTCCCCGTGGAACACGCTTTGAAAATGACGCTTTAGCTCGTGAACCGCTTCATCGGCACATTACCGGAGCAGATTCTTCGAACATCGAATGCCTAATTTGCTTAGTCCCTGAATCGACTGATAAGTTTATCATACACGATATGAACATATGAAACTCATGAGCAACTAAGAAACCGGTGATTTGCCTGTGGAGAATATCGATGAAGGATGCCCAGTCATAATGCTCCTGCCCAGAAATGATGCACCAATAATGTAATACATCCAAGGCTGGAAAACATTGCATGTGCTTGACCTGAGACACGATTCAGGAGTGTGATTAGAATCGCGTACTCATCCTTGTATTCACCACGACCCACATTGTTTGGCAATCTGTTCTTTGCTTGTTTTAACCATCTTTCTGCCATCTTCTTCTGACAATTGTCCACATCAGCATCAAATGCCTGGGCACACTGCTCCATAGAAACAACTAGGTTGTTCTGGTGTTGAGGAATGCCAAAACTCCTTTCGATGTCTAGAGGCTTGAGACTACAAATGACCCGTCCGTCAACTGACACTATCTCACGAGTAGTAGAATTGTAATGCTTAATGCAAGCCATCACAAATTCAATACAGTGAACGGAGATAGGTATGGAAGCGGCCTCTAGTAAACCAGATTGCTCAATATTCTGAATGATTGAACTTCTGATCTTAATCTGGATCTAGCACCGCTTCGGCAATACTTTTGTGAATCTCAACCAACCCGAGAAAATCATGAGTAAGGACGGTTTTGGTCCTATATTCAAGCCGAAAGTGAACTGCGATTCAAAATTACCGTTGATGTGAACTTGACTATGTTCTGACAAGATTTCTGGAAGCTAAAAATAGCCTGCGAGAGTTAAAAATAGCCTTTCGAAGAATTATTTTCAGCGAAAAATCCGAGATATGGGTTTTGTCTAGAAAAGGATTCTAAGACAACCCAGAACGTCAGATTTGCGAAAATTCAACTTCTACTCGATTGTACAAAGACTTTTCAGTTGAGAAAATTAATAACTCAAGAACGAACGTTCTGAAGTTAAAAATTCCTGAAAAATCAAACGCACAATTTCAACTCGAGGAAATTATATGAGAATGATCCAGATACTGAGACTTGCCAAATTCGCCAATTTCAGGAACATGCAAATTGTATTCTGTGAGAAATATGAGATTGAAGGATGAAAAAGACGTTTTTATATGTTCTTCTTCTGTGAAAATCGCCTTAGATTTCTTCAGATTGCTAATAATTGTGAACTTTGATCCTGCAAAAAGATATGTTAGGCAAAATCGCCTTGAGAAATTGATGAAGATTTTGCCTTTGAACTGAAAAAATTCGCCTTGTTTTTGAAAACTACGAATTATCCTCTTGAAATATGCGCCTTGAAGAAATTCGAATTTCCTTTGAATTTGTCTTGAGAAAATACGAATTTATCTAGAGTTTGAGAATTCGCCTTTAAACTCTAAAGGAATTTGCGAATTAATATTGAATAAATACACCTTTGAGAATTGAGGAATTTTGCGAATTGCTTTGAATGAATGAATCCGCCTTGAAGGATATGCGCCTTTGAAACCACGAATCTCTCTTGAAGAAATTTGCGCCTTTATTTCTTGAAGAAATACGAATTGCTTGAAGCTTGCTTTGAAATTAATAAAATTCGATTTCCCTTTTGATGGTATGAATTTGCTTTGAAAAACACGAATTTCACTTAAGATTGAATTTGCTCTTAATGAAATCGAATTTCCTTTGAAAGCTCTGTGAATAATAATGAAGATGGCGCCATGTTTAAATAAGAAGAAATTCGCACCAATTTGATAACTGCAAGAATTCAAAACCCTGACAAGAATAGAAGATCTCTGATTGGTTGCCTTTCAGTTGAACTGCCACTGACTAGAAGTTCGAATTTGAATAAATAATAAAATATTTATTATCATGCAATTAGCAAAGGCGCCAAAAATAGAAAATCGCCATCCTATGCTAAAATTGCAAATATTCTGAACTTCAGTTGACAATTTTGTTGAAGTCTTAGGATTCACCGCTGGGCTTCACCGATTCCGAAAAGTCATCTCTTGAGCTCATAGGCGTCCATTTGCTCAAGATACTTCACTTTTTATTAACTCCCTATTTTATAGCTGACTGCATAGTAACGATTGGCCATCTTCAACACTGATTTCTGAATGATTGAGAGATGCTGAGACTAATCTGGAGAATTCATCGGAAAGCCTACTGAACAAGGAAGAAATGTCTACTGGGAGACACAACTGCAAAATCCATTGTTTAACACCTTGAAAAATTAGGCGCCTCTGATTAAATTCATTTACGGGTTCCAGACTTAGCCATTTTCCTAAACTGCCATCTGACACTTCAAACGGCTGCTGACGGCGAATGGTGAACCCTGCTGACAGAAACGAAGCACACTGCGTGCCTGGAGACATTCTGCATCCAACGATTGTACGCGATGACCTCTGAAAAGTTCATTAAGGGCCTCAAAAGTAAAAGCGCCCCTGGCTCTTAGTTGCACTGAGGTCATTTTGACGAAAATTGAACTTTCACCCAAGTACCCTACTTTGATCTCTGATATCTGGAGCTGGGATGACCCGATTCAGGCACTATCTGTTTTAACGGACAGCCAGAAGGGCCCACAAGAGAAGTCTCTGGAGGTGATGAAGCAAGAAAACTGCTTCTAAGACCTCAAAAACTCCAGTGCGTATTTTATTTAAAATTACCGCTCCAGACTTAGCCATTTTCCGGATATCCTCACTTTTCAGTATTGCACCAAAGACCTCGCATGTACGAGCGACTGCCAAATCCCGAAGGCTGACGGCTAGGCTCGTTGGATAGATAAAATGATTACGCTCAAAAGCCGTGAAGACTTCGAACACAAACGAACTCATCTGATAGGCCTAAAGGCTAGGCGCCTCTAGACTGTAGAAATACACTGCAAATTGTTTGTTGGTCCGCCCGTAAATTACGTGCTTGGTAGAACTTCCGCCACGATCACCTGGAACGTCGGATCAACAAGCAGGATGATGCATTGCGGAGCTAGGCTAGAGTAGTACTGATGTCGGAAGACTATGTCGCAAATTCTAGCATCCGAAGGGTCCTTTAAACCAGCAGGCTGTACTTGCACTGGGAATCAACGGAGAAGCTCAGAAACGTGAAAACTCCATTATAAGCTGATCTTCAGACGACTGTTGCCGGAATTCTGAGACTCGGATGACTGCATTTGATATCTTCTCGGATAAGCAGACTAGCCGTGAACGGATTGACTGTATCCATTATCGAAAATGCCAAGATTTACCCCCTTTTTAAGATGGGCGCCCTCAGGCTAGAGGTGCACTTTTGCCTGAAAAAGACAAAATTCTCATATCTGGAACTTTGGGGATTTCAACTTCTATCGCTGTTTGCCGGAGTTGCAGATCTCGGAAAGCTTCGCTGGATAGCTTATCGGATAGCCAGACCAATTCTGAAGAGATTGACTGGATGCTTGAACACTTTCAGCAAGATCTTGACCTTCAAAAAGTTGGGCGCCCCTGGGCTATAGTTGCGCTTTTATGCTTTTTCCTGAGAAATCTTCATATATTAATCACTGAAAACTTCATCTCGATCACTGAAATGATCGTGTGCAACTTGAAATGTCGTCGTGAGATGTTCCTCCATCATGAAAAACTCCATTCTGAGTCTCTGCTTCAGGTTTTGATCAATATAACTGACTTTGACTGACAAACTATTGACAAAAACTCCATGCTTGATATTGCCCAAAACTGCGTTTTACATCATTTTAGCAAAGTTTAGACTTTTTATGCAAAATGCCTTAATGAAGCAAAAAATTTGGTTTGGGTACAACAACTAGGATTTAATAAAAATAAATCTTGCAATAGATAACCATTCTATCAAATCCAATTGACCCAACTTTGATCCGACCGATAAGTGATGAAGTCGGCCTCAAAGCAAAAAATGCAATTAATAGACCCCTAATGAATTTTGATGCCCTTTCCAGAAATGTAAAACTTTCAAAAAAATACCTTGATTTGTGGGCAAGAGGGCGAATATATGAAAATTCATAAAACTGCAATAACTTACAAAATACTAATGATAAAAACCTGTTTTTCGGACTGTAGCTTCCTATTATGATCCTTCAACTTCAATAAAAATATTGTTGAAATATTTACAGTCATTTGGAAATTATAGGCAAATCTACAAAAACTAGGGTTTCATCCACTTTTGCCCAAATCGATGCTTTGATACCACTTGATAAGATCCAAACATATAATAATAGAAATAATATATTGTAGAAGATAGATCTCACACAACATGAGAGATGTTTGTGCGACAATATGCCCTAATATCCAATATATGCCAAAATAAAGTAAACCCTTGAGGTAGGGTAACACCATAAATACTCCTTATGGAAGAAGCCACTCCACGCTATATCTCCAAGATATCCCAAATACAATATCATAATTCACACATCTCTTACAATGATAATCACCTCCTTTATATAGACCTCCTCCTAATAATACAATGGAATGGTAATCCTAATGAAGGCCTACTAAACTCCTGATACAATTAATTAGATAATTTATTCACATGACCTAATATAGCTATCTTAAGGGATGTGTGCCACATGTCGGCATCTCCATCCACCTAAATACATTATAATATCATATCCCTAGGTACATAACAATGACTATAACATCTCATTTGAATAGTTGTGTGAGACAAAGTGGAAAAGAAAAAAAAAATCATTATCTGTAAATGCTTTTCTAATCAAGTTAAAGCCACCTAGCTGATATGCTTAACACCTTATTTTTCTCAACTAAGTTGCTAAGTGGTGCTTGTGTGCTTTGTGGATACCCTTGCATTTTTTCTTATGACCAAGAACATAAATTACTGCTCGTGAAAAATAGGTCATCTAAAGACCCAAGCGTATGTGCCTCATTCCATAGTTGAAAAACTTGCCGATTATTTGACAAGTTTTAAAAAACTCACAGAGTTTTTCTACACAGCAAGTTTTTCCTACAAGTACTCACCGGATTTACTTGTTGAGCCAAGGCAAAGAACTCACTGAGTTTTTGGCGAGTTTTCGCCAAAAAGTCAACAAGTCTGACAAAAAAACTCAACCGTCGAAAAAACAAACTTTTGCGGCCACTAAAATCATGTGTGCCATGAAGGTTTGTGTGGCTTTGATGGTCTTCATTTGGGCTTTCTTGTTAATGCAAAATGATGTACACCATGAAGGTTTGTGTGGTTTTGTAGGTCTTAATTTGGGCTTGGTGACAAGGGCTTTGCCCCTCGACCCCGCCCTATATCGTGACAGGGAGCGCATCAGAGGCGCTACCCCCGAACCCTACAAGGGGTGCTGCCCCTCGACCCCGCTAGGGGCGCTGCCCCCAAACCCCCATTGAATTCATTTGATTTTCTAGGTACTCTCCAAGTCCAAGTTTCCAAGTTTGCCTACAATTCTTCATCTATAATATCGTCTAGTTCTACCTCTCCCCTAGTTTTCATTAGACATGGGAAGAGGAAGATGTAAATTTGTAAAATATATTAGTGTAGTATTTACTTTCAGTTTTACAAAAACAATTTGCTATTTTCATTTTGTTTCAGACTATCAATATCAGCACATTATTCCACATGAGGATGCCATTTTGTAACCAATTTGCTTTCAAATCGATCAAATACAACTAGACTCAGCTTGTTTCTTTTATGTACTCATTTATTGACTCATTGAATGCATCTTATCATTGAATTTTGCAAAAAAAAAATGTGTTTTTAATGAAATTTAAGCAATTTTGTAAGTTGTCGAGTTTTTTGTCAAGTCGTGTTTTTTGGGCTTGGTGAGTTTTTCAATTTGGCGAGTTTTCCAACTATGCCTCATTCTATTGATTTGTCTTGGATTTTGATGCTATATCATACTCGTCGATGATGTTATTTTTGTATCGCCATCAAAGTGTATGGATCATGTATTTTGGGTTCATTTATGCGAATATGTATATGTTGGATTCGTGTGATCTTTTGGTACTGTTATCATCCTTGCCAATGATGTTCTTGTCGATTACCATCAAGGTGCATAGATTATTGTGCTTGGTTTTACATGTGTGGATTAAGTTATGGTTGGACTCAACATTGTGATTATTTATTATGCATCTAGATATCTAAATCAAGCATGTGGTGGATGATTTCCAATAGGATGTAGATTTTAGTATTATCTCATTGGTGGATAGATATATATATGCTTCAGATATTTTGTATTGGGCAAGGACGCTTGAAGTTATCCTTGAGCGTGCAAGCACAAGTTTCCCCAACAGCAATTAATTGGAGGCAATCAGCTTGGGTAAAAGTGTTGACTACAAGACACGTCTTGTGTGACCTTGTGAACCTAAAACTGAATCAATCAATTCTAGATCCCCGAGTCTTGAGAAAAACCATAATGTTAGTTTTATGATAAGATATGAAAAGAAGAATTTAATTCAAATTTTAGTCAAATAGACACAGCATATACCCTGGGAAAACCCTCCACTTGAGGCAGAAAACCCAGCAACAATATATCACTTATATATTGAATATGAAACAACAACAATCTTTACAATGAGGCCGATTACAAGGCCACTCAACAGCACCAAAACTTGATGCAATATATAATGATAATAACACCCTTCAAAAGACAATAGAGTCGGCCTTCTTGAGACTTCAATCTGCACTTCGATCTGCACTTGAATGGAATTCACACTTCTCTAGATATCAAACAATGAATAATGAGTGTGTATGAATGATAGCAAGTGAACAATGATCATCTCGAATATATACAAGAGAGTGGGAGAGATCACGTCCCTTGAAGTCAACATGTCGGCCTTCAATATGAAACAATATGTCTCAAGGGTAGCGAATGATCAAGGTCGGCCTTAATGAAAAATCGTGTCTCCTCAAGAAGTTGGCCTTCATTAATTAACAATAATTAAATATTATAATTCAAGGTGAAGCGCCTCTTCACCAATAGGCGTCTTAATAAATTAAATAGCCGATAGGCTATACATTTAATTTATTCTTCAATGATCAATCGGGGCTGGAAGTAGAAGCCCGACACTGCTATCATCAACACATAAGATGTGTTTGTGTATTTTCCATGGGCTGTTTGACTCATCTGTGTATTTTGTTGTGTGCTAACAAAATGAATTTTATATTGGGGATGGATTAATTTATAGTTTCATGTGTTTTGCAGTGTATTTTATGTCGTCGTGTGGAAAGAAATTTAAGAAGGTTAATTTAAATTAAATATTTTGTATTATGGTTTAAAGGTCTTTGGAAAAACGTTGTCTTTTGCTTGAAAGGAAAGAGGAAAAGCCCATTTATGGCATTAGAAATCATGGGACTGCATTTGAGCCTAGGGATTTTTTGGGCTGCACCTTGCTCTTTTTCCCTTCTCCTTTTTGGGATGCAACTTTGTTGCTAGGCATTGAAAATCTTGGAGGGAAAAGTTTGCTGGTTTGTGGTGGAACAGCAGCAAGAAAAAAAAATGCCACTTGTGAGGGCTTGCTTTGAAAGTATCTTTCCCCTATTTCCTCCCTGTTTTGTGCTTACAACTTTAAGCTTTTACCATGCCCAATGGATGCATTTGGCATTCTGTATCATAAAAATGACTATTTGGGTGGATTGTTAAATCGATTGAAATCAATTTAACAGTCCCCATTGTTTTATTTTGGGAATTTTGCAATTTGGGCAGAAACCATGGCAAAATTTTCCTAAAACTTTTATGTGATTGGGAAAGAGTATTTTCCATGCCTTAGCTTTCAAAGGATATGCTTGAAATTTTGAATTTTGGGTGGGTTTTGAGTCCACCATTGTTTTGTTGGAAAATTGTAGAATCATGAATGTTGATGAAAAATCGAAATTTAAATTCCACATTCATGTATGCATTGTATTTTGTGGGAATGAAAAATCTACTATAGGCACAGAATGGGGAGCCTTTTGGACCTATGTATAAGTCATGTTCAGATCTCATTTTCAATGTCATAACTTTGTGTATGTTGACTATGTTACTAACTATGTTACCACAAGATGTGAGGGCTCTAGGCTACAATAGAATGGACTATCACATCCATCTGCTTGTATGTTAAGTAAGGTTGAGGAAATGAGAAGTTAAGATAAGACATTACTAAAAATGGATGGAGTTTACACATTTAAAAATTAAAGACATAATTGTGAGACACTTCTATATGCCCAAGAGGATATGTGGAAAGGACTTTGAAGGACGGACGGTATGGTCTAGTGTTTCCAAAACCATGTATATTGGATGGACTTGCATGCTAGTACCAATGTCATTGTGAACATCCATGGGATGAAGATATGCTCCTCAACCTCCACATGGTTAATACTTGGGATGGCACTCCATTGCTAGTACCTATGACAACCCTTTGTTTCTTCTTGTACATTGGATTGCATATCCAATGAGTACTTGTGACTTCATAGAATATGTTAATTTGTGTGTTCTTCCAAATATGGCATGTGGTTGTACTTGTATGATGTGTTAATGTTCCATGGCTATGCGTTGATTCGAGATTGTATATCTCTCATGTATTGTTTGGTTAGAATTTTTATGTATGTGATGTGGATGGTATGTGTATCCTCAACCCCCATATTTGGCATGTATTGTTTGACTACCCAATCGATTGCCTCCTAGTTTAGTGGGGTGAGCCTAAGAATTCCACATGGTTGGGTGGCATCGAACCATTGTTGGGGCCCATGGATTCCTTGAAGCAACTTGAAGAGCATGCAAGGACTCCTCTACCTTGCAATAAGGTATTTAGCATTTAGTACTTTTTTGGAAAAATGTATAATTTTGGACCCTTGATATCCTCGAATGTAATGCGTATAATTGATCATGATAAGCATGTTGTATTAAAATCCCCCCTCATAGGTGGTGTAAACACTACCACTTATTGAAATGATTGCCTAACCTCAAAGTTGGATGTATATGGTTGTTATAATGGATTTCCCATGATGGTGTAATTTAGGAAATATGGCTACTAAGCATGATGTATGTGTCTCTTGATAATATTTGTGCAATATCTAACTAGAAGTTATCTCCTCATTTTGTAGAATGTATGCTACTAATGTGGTTGAAGACATTTACTTGACCTCAAGTGATTGATTTTCCTTGAGTGGCTTGTCACTTCCTTAGCATGGTTAGTTTCATGTGGTTAGGAAACTTGACCTTGGGTTTAGTTAGTTTTTGGTGCCTTGGGAATATCTCGTTTGGTCAATGAAGGGCCCATGTGTCCCACGTGTGTGCCTAAGTGCTTGGCCCAAACCATTTTTGTACAACATGTAAAACGAGGAAACTGTTCCCAATCAATCGTAAAAGTAGAGCTTGTTGCCCTAACTTGTAATTCTAGTGCATAGTTGCAAAGTGCACTTCAAACCCCAAAGTCCAAATTTACAAGTTAGTAGGAGCTAAGACTTGGGGTCACAAATTGAATGATGAACATTGCATTTCAAACTCTGAAGTCCAAGTTGCAAAGTGCCTTTCAAACCCAAAAGTCCAAACTACAAGTTAGTAGGAGCTAGGACTTGGGGTCACAATTTGCATGATGATGATTGCATTTCAAACTCTGAAGTCCAAGTTGCAAATCAATGGCAGTTTGAACCATGTGCCTTAATTTGCGTGTTGAAAATTGCATTTCAGACCCCGAAGTTTGAGTTTCATGTCACTGGTGTTTGGGCTTCAAGTGGTATTTTGCATTTTGCAAATTGCACTTTGAACTCTGAAGTATGAGATTCAACTCTCTTGGGTTTACACTTGCAAATCTTGTGCAAGCTACAAATGTGAGATTGGGCTCCAAAGTTCGAAGAAGTATAGTTCCCTGGAGGTCGGAATTAGGAGTTCAACATTTGGTGTTTCATCTTTACATGTTTGAAATTTGTAATTTGGACTCCTTAGTTTGAGCCAATGTAGATCAGACTTTGAAGGCCAAGATTGTGTAAATCTAACTTGGAAGTCCAAGTCATAGTAAAAGTGAAGTTGGATCCTAACATCTAATCTTGTGTGGGACATCTAAGTCTAAATTGTGCAAATTGGATCCTAAAGCCTGAGCTAGTGCAGATTTTTACCTGTTTTCCCAAATCCTAGGATGCAAGGAATTGTAAACATATTGTAAGTTGACATGGGAGAACCAACTCTCCACCAAATCTCGTTGTTCAAGTAAGTCACAATGACTTTGTCCCAAGGCATAGTAAGTCTTCCACTCATGTCATATTGTTAATTGCTTTGGTGCCTGGATGCTTCATGTGTTGTTGCCTATTCCAACACATGGTGCTCATGTGTGTGCATTGTGGCATGTTAGTGCCACATTAGTAACATCAAAAACTTGTTCATTTGGTTTTGTCCATTAATGCCTTAGGAAAAAGCTTGGGGCATTACAAGGAACAATGCTTCAAACATTCCTCTTCAATATTTTTCCAAAATTTAGGAATATTTCCTCTACCACGTCCCATTCACCCTAGAAAATGTTTTCAATGTGAAAAGGTGCCATCAAATATTCACCATTCTCCACATCTGAAGAGTCCTACTTCAAATTGAGGACTTGATTTACAGCCTATCCATTTTTATGAGATTGTCACAGAGCAAGTGTTGTAGCTTTCAATGATGGGGTTTTTTTGAGAATGGGACCTACTGTATGTACTTCCTTATCGTTCTTCAATGAAATGCCCATGCATGCATCTTTTGAGATTTTGAAAAATTAAATCTAATGTCACCTCACCTGCTGCAACTCCTGCCTTTTTACCATCCAGCGATTCTGTTGTACCCAAACCAAATTTTTTGCTTCATTAAGGCATTTGCTTAAAAGAGTCTAAACCTTGTTAAAATGATGTTAAAACACTATTTTTGGGCAAATCAAGTATGGACTTTGAGTCAGTTTGATGTCAGGGAGATACTGGTGAAATTTGAAAAAATTGAAAATTATGGTTTCAAACACCCCTGTTTCAAGTTGTGAAACCCTAAAAATTGAAACTTGTCAGAATTGATTGAATATTGTTTTGATTGGCTTATTTTGCTTCATGAATTACAGTGGTGAAGTCAGTTTAAGTCTAGTGGGTAGTTTTCGCTTTTTACAGATGGAAAGTTAGGAGCTCTGAGGTCGTCAATGGCAGATAGCTAGAGACCAGGTGTCGAAATCTAAGCCTAAAATGCTCAAATGAAGAATCTATGGTGAGATAAGTTCAAAATAGTACTTTGTCTCGAAGGAGATTTTTCAAAGGGATGAAAATCATCAAAAAAATTCTAACTCCGGAGCAAAAGAGCCCCTGGTAGCCAAGGGTGCCCTAGATTTTAGAGGCCCAAATTTCAGTTTTGGGATTTGTCACTTCCAATAAGACTTCTCAGGAATATTGTTAGCTTCGCAATGAGCCTACCAGCTAGCCTGAAAGATCTGTCTAGCACCTGATACGGAAAATTGAACAAGTAACGAGGGAGATGAAAAAATGACTCACACTGGAGTGAAAAGCGCACCTCTTAGCCAAGGACGCCCATCTTTTTGAGGGACCAGATGGAGGATTCCGATCAAATGATATCTAGGATGTTTGTCTCAAACTTGATCAGGCTTCGCAACGAATCCATCAGCGGGTTAATCTGAGTTGTTGAACTACCGAAATCAGGAGTCAAACATAAGGTTTAATCCTAGTCAAAATCTTAAGGGAAAAAGCAAAAGTGCCCCTGGAGGCTAGGGGTGCCCAAGGTTTTGGAGCCTTGAATGCAGTCTTTCTAGTGGTCTCGGGTATTCATCCTGTCCGTGTTACATCTAGCTTTCTGTTGCATATCTCAATCAGGTCAGAGGACGAGTCAACAACCTGCAGCTGGAGTTTAAGTGGATTTTTAGCCAGTTTGTAAAATGCCTAAGTTTGGGAACAAAGCACCCCTGGAGGCTAGGGGCGCCCTTGATTTTAACCCATCAGATGATGAAATTTGGAAAAGTGCTCTCCAAGAGCTCTTGTGTAGAACGGAGCCAACTTTGCGACGAGCCTACCTTTCAGTTTTGAAGTTTTGTCGAACGCGAGATGTAAGGAAGTCAGAATCACCTTCAAAGTGATGAAAATTTGACTAAGTCTGGAGACAAAAGCGCAGCTTTTGACCAAGTGCGCACTAATTTTTTGAAGCCTCAGATCTAAGAATTTAGCTTTGCAACCTCAAGGAGGTTCTTGTCAGTTTTGATCCTGCTCTTCAACGAAACTGTCAGCCAATCTTTTGGACGTGTCAATCAATCAGAATCAGTGGTTGAACATGGGCTCCGACGAGGTTTGCAAATCCAATTTTTAATAAAATTTGGCTAAGTCTGGGAAGTGACGCCTAGAGTCAAAGTTTGACTTTTCGACTCAAGTGCGTAAGTGCCCATGAAAGGTGGAGATTGTGAACTGAGATTAAATATTATTTAATTCTCGAGTTAATTATTTTCAACTGAACTTATTTTTGCTTGCAAAAGGGGCAATTCATGTTTGCATGAATTATTAATTGTTTTTGGTCCAATCAGAAGCTAGTGCCCTATTTAGGGTAAATTTCTCAAACAATTAACTGAGTTAAGTTGGTCCAATCAAAGTTTTTCGTATATCATGGGGTCCAATCAAGGATGGCACCTAGTTTTAATGCAAATGGGACAATTTTAGACTTAAATTTATTTATTTAAGTCATTATTGGTGCCATTATTCTCATCATAGGTGCAAGCAAACACGATTTTCTTGAGCAAATGAAGATCTGAAGGTGCTTCGAGTAATATTTTTCAATGTTCTTCGTGATGCCAAGTCCAGATTGTTCAGAAGATTAATTTTTCAGACTTCAATTTTTCGGTGCATGCAAACTTCATCGAATCCAATTCAAGCATAGGCAACTTTTTGAGGCAAAATAAACAAACATCTATCTTCTGTCTAAAATTCTTCTATTCTTGTCTTAGGTTTTCTCTCGCATGTCAAAGAAAACGGCGAAATTTTCAAAATTTGATCATCTGGGTTCACATATTTCAGCGACAGCAGTAAAACCCATGTCTTAGATTTTTTCGAGAAAATTGCCCCATTGCTTTTATTCAGTGTTCCACAAGCTTGGGGGACAGGGAAATAGGGGGACATCCGAGACGCGTTTTGGGGACGAGGGGACAAAGGGCCTAAGTTTGAGGATGGGGAGCGAGAGGGGGGGGCGGCAAGGAGGTGGTGCTGATATAGTTATACATATACTTATAGTACTTGAAAAACTAGTTTTGAAAATATGTATAACAGTGTAATAGTATAAGAATTACATTTCAAATGAAACTATAGGAAATTAGTAAATTATAACATAGCAAAATTTGAAATACTAAATCTAAATACAAAGATATCTTGAATGCTAATTGCTAAATAAAATTTGACAAATGAAATTGTCAAATTGGAGATTTCTATTATATTGAAAATATGAATATCTCATGTCATATGAGATATCACAAAGTCTATAAAGATGATTACATGATTCATCATTACAATGAGTAGCAAATGCCAAATGGAAAATAGTAAAACTAAATACAGATACTAATAGCAATAGCATTACAAAAGACAAAATGCCAAAATGTCAAAACTCAAAATGTAGTGAATGGAGGCCTCTAATCATCTGCAAACTCCTCATCACTAGAACTGTTCGACTCCACAAGGTCAAGATCCCTCAAGCTCACACCAACCAGCCCTACATCTAAAGTGGTAGGATCATCCTCATCAATCTATGAAGGCTCCTCTGGTTCCACATCCCATCGTGCCACTAGACTCTCCTTGTACCCAAGTGTCTTGCGGTCCATGAGACACAAAGCACTGTGTACAACCACAAGCTTCTCTACTCTCTTAGAGGTAAGTTTGTTCCTCTTAAGAGAGTGGATGAAGCTATATGTAGATCAGTTCCTCTCAACAGCTAAAGAACTGGAAACCTGGGATAGCAGACGAATAGCTAGAGTGGTGGTCAAAGATTTCGTACCATGACAATTCCACCACAAAAGTGGGTCCTCCTGTGCCATAGATTCTATATCCATCTTTGCCGCATCTGGATAGCCTCTAAGAGTGGCAAATTTGGTCCACTCAGTGCGAATTGTGTCGGCATCTCTAGAATCATACATCTTCTCTATGCACCTAAAGAAACCCGGCTTCACCTCATCATCCTGAATTGGTGTCACTCTACCCGGTCTAGCATTGTACCACTTAGGATTCAAGGCAAAGGCAACCATATGCAAAGGAGTGTTCAACTTGTCCCATCTGCGCTGAATGATTGGCCGGATGTGCTCATTGTAGACTGCTAGAGAGGGGTCCTTCACTCGCACAACAGCCCTCATCTAGTCAAGCATAGAGTCGATGCACTCATACACCTCTCCAAGGTTAGGTGCATCCCCATCCCCATATCTGATAACCTAGAATACTAGAGAAATGATGGAGACAATGTATTTCGCATTAGTCCAAAACACATCACTCTTCACTATCTCCTTCACCCTTCTCCCCTGCGCTGTCTTGGCCTCGGCCCACCTATTCCACTCATTAGTCATAACCATGAGTTGCAATGCCTCTTGCAACTCAATCATTCTCTCCAAGAGAATGAAATATGATGCATATCAGGTCTCCACCGGTTTCAAGAACTCCTTCGCATAGGTCCTGAAGAGTGCATGTGAAGTGTGGTGGTTGCAGATAAACATCTGCACATCTCTCGCATTGGTGATCACTCCTCTAATCCAATCAATCTTCCCCATGTCCTTGAGTGCATTGTTCATGGCATGCACACAACATGGGTCCACCAAATATGTTTATAGGCTGCCTCAATGAGTCTCCCTGCTGCTCTACACACATGGGTTGCATTTGTGACTACTTGGACCACATTTTGTGGCCCAACCGCCTCAACAGCCTCCCTGAGGACATAAACTGAAAATCAACATCTTTGCGATGCCCTGTACAATCAACTGCTCTAAGGAAGTATGGGCCCTCTGCACATGTGACCATGATGTTGATGAGTGGACGATGGCTAATGTTCGTCCACCCATCCATAACTATGTTGCACCTAGATGCCACCCAACATGCCTTCATCTTGTCCATCAAAATATTGATCTTGGAATAACACTTATCCAAGATCGAGGTCCTGATTTTCGTCTCACCTGGTGGCACATATGATGTTCCTCCCTTCGCCACCATAGCCATCATCTGCCTATAATAAGGAGACTATGTAACATGAAATGGAATGCCATTGGCAAAGAAGAACTTGCCAATGGATTCATCTATCTCATCTCTCAGCTGCACATTAAACATATCAGCTATGGGGTTACTCTGCAATGTCTGCAACTTGTGTTTCCCTGCGGCTGTCCCCCTAGCAGCGCACTAGAAGTGGAAATGGATGAAGATCCAAACATCATTCCTCCCGTCTGCGAAGCATGAGAAGTATGTGGCGCATGATGGATTTGCTGAAGGGCTGCCCTAGTAGTCAAAGTAGTAGGAACTGAAATATTTGTGTCCTCTGGAACGCCCCAAAGCTTGTTAAACTTCATTCTCTAATGTATATTTTTAGGATCCTTCAAAAACCTACAAGGCTCCACACCTTTTCCTGTCCAAAAAAGAAAGTGTGCATTCACTCGAGTGATGCTACCAAACCATTCAGTCTCACAAATGTTGCACTTCCACTTCCTTGTTCCCCCACCTGAATGTGATGTGCCTTGTATTCTTGAAGCAAACTATTTGAGAGGAGACTTCGGATCAAAAGCACCCCTAGCATACTCTGCCAACAACTCTGAAGGGCAACCTGTACTAGCTGGTGCACTCGCCATGGAACTAGATTAGGCTGCAGGATCAGCCCCATGGTCATCCCCCTCGTTCTTAGGTTCAAAATTTGAATCATGTTGACTATGAGAATGGATTTCCATTTCATCCCCACTTATGTCTTGGGTGCTCATTGTGAAAGTGACTGCATTTCACAAAATTAAAATAAAATCAGCCTAGTTTAACAAATTGAAATACAAATTTGAAATTTTAATTTTGAAAACAAAATTTACAATTTATAATTTAAATTTTTTATATTATTTAAAAATTAAAAATTAAAAATATTAAATAGGGTTGGGGCCCTAGCTTGGTTGGCTAAATCTTTCCCAGAGGTTGGTCACAAGTTCTAGTCTCCCCACCCCCTGGGTTCCTGAGGCTGCCCGCACCAAGCCACCTGGGCCACGCTAAAAGTTTACCAAGCACACTGCAATTTATAGGGTCGTAAGCAACGCATTCCTCAATCTAAACAAAAAAAAATTAAAATTAAAATATTAATATATAATTTTGATGTTGAATCTTGAGGGCAAATGATGAAGATGAATGAATCATTCATCATTTTGCCCTCAAGATTCAACATCAAATCTGATTTTGAGATGAATAAGAAAAAAAAACAAGTTTAATACTAAATTTTTAAATAAAAAATTGATGTTGAATCTTGAGGGAAAAATGATGAATGATTCATTCATCTTCATCATTTTGCCCTCAAGATTCAACATCAAATCTGATTTTGAGTCTTTGAGATGAATAAGAAAAAAAAAAACAAGTTTAACTCAGAAAATAAAACAAAAACAACAAGAAATATGAAAAAAACTTCAAAAACCCTACCTTGTGCTTGAAAAATCTCTCCAAAATGCAGTAGAATCCTCTTCCTCCTCTTCTTCTTGCTCCTTCTCATTCCTATCACACTTGCAATCACCTTTTTCACTCCTTCAATCAGACTTCTTCATTGTTTTTCCTCCTCTTCAGCTGGCTGCAAAAAAAATGTCTTTCAAAATGTGATTCAAATGATAAAATTAGATGGTTTTGTGTTGTTTTGGAGGAAGGGGTGGGGCCCACGCCAAATTAGGGTTACCCCAAAACATTAAAAAAAAAAAAATATTTTTAATTTTTAAGTTAAATTCACCCATAGACGTGGGGCTCGACGGGAGACGGCTAGGCGTCTCCCTGCCTCCCGAGAAACACCTAGGCGTCTCCCAAGGAGACTTGGAGACGTCTCTCAAGGAAACTTGAAGACGTCTCCTCCTTGAGAGACGTCTCCATGTCTCCAAGTCTCCTTGGGAGAAGCAGAGACGTTTCCCCGTCTCCGGCGAAGCACTGGTGGCAGTGGCAGGACGGCAGGAAACGTCACGTACCAGTTTCCCCGTCTCTGAAACGTCCCAGTCTCCAAAACGCGGCCAGATAGGGGGGGAAACGTGTTTCCGTGGAACATTGCTTTTATTCTAAAAGCACTGTGCTTTTTTCGAGAGATTTCTTTGCATGTGGATCAATAACACATATTTTCCAAAATCGAATCATCTAGGTAGCCTTAGAATTCCATAGTCTACAAAACCCATGTTCCATATTTTCTCAGGAAAAATTGCCCTAGGAAGTTCTAAAACCCCTACTTTTCTCGACTGAAAAGCCTTTGCATGCCTTGCTAAAACTCACTTTTTTGAATTTATGATGATCTAGGTTTGCTTAGAATTCAATTCTCTACAAAACCCACGTTTCAGAATATTTCCGAAAATTTTTCCCACAACTGGTTATTTTTAGCCTCATCCAAAGCTTTTTTCAGCTTTTTCTCAAAGTTGTCCAAACATACCCGACTTTATAGTCAAAAATCAAGATTTTCAAAATGCAATTCAACCCTATAGATTATAAGACCAAATCAGTCTTAATGCGCGACTTTTTGAAAACCTCGGAGACAGACTTGGGTCATGTCTATCCAGTGATCAATCCGAACACGTTGGAAGGCGTTAGCAGCAATACAGTGAAGAATCTTGAGCGTTCCAAGTTGTTGGCAACAGGGTCTATTCCTATCATAGCTTTCAATCTCGAGTTTGTTCTTGCTTGCATCAAGACTACGACTCGTCTACACAACAAATCAGATCAGCTAATGGGAGTCATTTGTAGCCTTAAGCCGAGGGACGTGGAAAAGTGCTTTGCTATTCCTCCTCATTCAAACAATTTCTCTGTAGTCATTGAGGCTTGTGATAAGATATGGTATGAAGACCAAGAGAGATCACAAAGGAAAGTTGCTCAGAGATGATTGAAAATACAGAAGACCAACATGCCAAAGAAGGTTGGTCGCAACAAGTTCAAGGATGAAGTTGCTATTTTGATAACTCTACTCAATCGGGTTACAAGTCAATTTGAGGCTAATATTCTCCGACCGTGGATGTTCTATGTCATTTCTAGGATCCTCGACGGTATAGAACACTTTGGCTGGGCCATATTAATCAACGAGTGCATTCACCAGCAGATCACCGGATTCCTCAAAATCCATGAGTTTCACATGGTGTCTTACTTGGTCTACTTGATTGCATCTCAAGGCAATTTTAGGCACTTGAAGACCAATGGGACTCTTGGCGTTTAGCATATTCATGAATATTACTCTCAATTGGAGTTCTCAAAAGCTGAATAGGATTTCAAGGTAGTGAATGATCACTTTTTCATGAAGAGAGTTAGAGATCTCGACAATGAAATGCACATCAGGATTTCACCAAAGGCAAAATCAGCAATGGAGAGTTGGGTGGATTGGTTTATTCAATTCCCCACTTTCACATATATCTGAGTGTATGGTTGCACCGGAGAACCTCTGATGCTACCGAGGAACTCGTCAGACAAGGTCCTTTTCATGGAGTTTCTCAAACAAGCTCAACATGTTCACTCTTTTCTTCGCAGTCGCCATAAGACAGCATTTACCTTTCCTTTCGAATGGGGTATTTTCACATGTAGGACTGCCGCCATTTGCAAGTTTATGACGAACAAGCTAGAGAGATTCAACCTCAAGTATCACATCGAGAGGCATTCCTATGATCCCTTGGGTCATTATGCAGCGCAGTTGGAGCGAAGTATTGCACACAAGCCAATGTTTGAGGACTTTTGGGCTAATTGCAAAGATGAATTTGAAGTTCGTCGATGTCATTACTACAGACTTACTATTGCTCAACTTGATTTCCTATCAGAGGATGTTGAGGGTTTGTCAGATGATGACGGAGAGGTATTGCTTAGCTCATATGTCAAAGATCAAGTTGCTCGCCAGCCAGATTGGTACACCAGGGAGAGTACTTCAATTGAGGACGTGTCAAAGTCAGTTATCAAAACAAGCATGCTTTTCTTGGAGAGTAAGAGAAGGCGCAAGACAGTTCTGGTCACAGAGCCACCAGTAGGGTTTTCCTCATGTTGTGACCTTTTCACACATCGCCCCATTCAAGATGGGGACCCCTAATTTTTGCTCCATTCTGGTCTTTTGGCTTGGGTTTTCTCTCTCTCTCT
>VDFB02223945.1:20654-76561 GCA_007258455.2 Sequoia sempervirens
AGAGGAAGGTAAAAAAATGTCTAGGTCTAAGTTTCATCCTGTAGCCTACTTCAAATGCGCCCTCATCCAGTTGGCAAGTGATAAAAATTTTATAAGTGATGAAGGTATCCTGCTCATGCCTCCATATGCGCCCAACTTGCCTGGGGAATGTGAAGAAAATATTCTAAGTTAAAATTTCATCCACCTCCCCATGCCAAATGCGCCCAAGGAGAAATAAGTTGGTGAAAAATATTCTAAGGGATTGTTTCATCCTTCAGCCATGCCAAAATGCGCCCACATGCAAGCTAGTAGCATCCAAAAAATTTCTAAGTATGAAATTCATCCTCCTAGAGGCATCAAATGCGCCCATGCAGCAAGAGAAAGTCAACAGGTCAATGCTTTTCATCCTGTAGCTAGGCCAAAATGCGCCCAAGGGAAGTTGATAGCAAGAAAAAAATTCTACGTGCTGAACTCGTCCTTCACCACCCTCCAAATGCGCCCAAGAGGAGTTAACAAGAAAGAAGTCAAAGGGGTCAAAGATTTTCATCCTTCGCCTATGTGAAAATGCGCCCAAATGGGGCCATATGAGGACAAAAACAAAGAAGTTGAAGAGTCACCTGCTAGGCGTGGTAAACATTAATCCTCCACACACGCTAATATGCGCCCAAGTTGAAGTAAGATAGAGGGTGAATAAAGTGTGTTAGGCGTTGAAATGCCAAGGTGTTAGAAAATATTGCGCCTAGGGTGGTGAAGTGAAAATAAAGTGGTAAGGTGTGAAGTAAAATGCAAAGTGTTGAAAATATTTTCCTAGGCGTGGTGATGAATATCCTTCAGCATGTGTCATTTGCGCCCAAGGTGTTGAGTGAAGATGAATAATAATATTGCTAAGGCATTGGAGTTTCAAATGAAATATCCTTCAAGTGTGAAGTAAAATATGCTAGGCGCCTTCATGAAAAATAAAAAGTGAAGTTGATGAAATTTCCCACACTGGCAAATGAGCATGGATGAAATAAAATTTTCGTCACAGGCAGGGTGAATGAAGTTGAGTTCAAATTTCCTGAGGCGAAATTTTCAAAATAATTTTAAATTTTTTTTTCTAAGGCACAAAATATTTTCTTCCTCTAGAAAATACGCCTAGACTCTGAGGTGATAAGATTTTCCTGGGCATGAATAAATTTGTCAGCGGATGAAGTAGAGGATGCTGGCATGGCAGGATGGACAAAAATTTGGGTCAAAGCAAAGGATGTTCACAGATGTGAAAAGCGGGATTTAATTTGTTGAAAATTATTTTTCCAAGGTTCAAAATTCAAGAAAATTAAATGAACCCGTTCGTTGTGCACCCATGAGTTTGACGCGTTCTGAAGAGAATTTTCTTCTGGGTATTGAAGATTTCTGATGAAGAATGGATTTTAATGTCTTCCACAGTTCGTCGAGGCCTTCAGGATGGAGATTTTTTGATGGGCACAGGATTGATGAGTTTTCCTAAGGGAAAATTTGAAAATTTTCTAAGGCAAATGTGAAGAAAATGTGTTTTCAAGGTAAAATCCTCCCAACAATGAATTTGAAAGTGATCGCCTAGATGATTTTTGATCGAGTTCCTGATGAAGGTATTTCTTCTCGAGTCTGAGTTGGATGAAATGGCAAAGTGAAGTATGCCCAGGCAGAATACAAGATAGGTTAAAAATTTGGCTAAGGCATGAAGAATCATGAAGAAGGCAGAGGTTGGCTAGTGAAGGTGATGAACACTTGGAAGTTAGAGCGTGAAAATCTTGGTAAGTAAGTTGAATTTATATTGTGAAGTGTTCTGATGCTCTTTTCCTTGCTTGTTTTGCAGGAAGAACGTCGGGACCAAGCGTTGATGATTTAAGTGATCCAAGATGACATTTCAACTTCGAAGGAAGAAAAGTTGCAAGAAAATGGCTAAGTGTTGAGACTCAAGTGACAAAGAAGAAGTTGAAGAACAACGTCAAGAAAGAAGATCGAGAACAGTGCGAACGCGTCTACAAACGGGAATCTTCTAGAAAGATGGTGGCCATTAATTGCTCATTTATTGCCCCACTCTCCATTATGGCGGTTTTTAGGGCAAATCTTGTTTAGGGCTGAGGTGGCGCAATCTGGGCCATCCAGCCGATTGTAATCTGAACCGTCCATTGGACTTGGCCAACTATAAAAGGGGGAGTCCCCCTCATTTGTATCTCATTAGAATTAGAGAGTAGAAGTTAGACGATAGACATAGAGTAGAGGGACAACTTAGAAATAGCTTAGTATAGATTGATAGTGTAGTTGAAGAAGAAGGAAAGTTTTCCTTTGAAAACTTTTGCAAGAAATTGTTGTGTAAAACTTTCATAATAAAAGATCTTTTCATTGATGGTGAAATTCGTCTTTGTTATGGATAGCTAGCAAGGTTTCTTCATCCCTTCTACTTCAAAGTAGCGTAGAGTAGCATAAATTTCATTTTCATGCAAGTAGATGTTAGCTGTGGAATGTGGTGTTTGATCTAAGCAACTTCGTCTATCCATACCACTAGTGTGTTTGCTGATGGTGAATGCGCCTTGTGTGGTCAACTGGAAACGTTGTGGGCCTAACTTCAATCACAGTTTGAATGATGGTATGCGTCCTTGTGATGGTATCTTCATGTCAAGTGGTGGTTTGAACATCTTTAGTCATCTCCCTTGAAGATTGCACCGACTCCGTGGAAGTTGTCCGATGTGAGGCAAAGCGAAGTCCGGTTGAAAGTTTTCTGAAGTTGAGCTCCATATCCCACATTTAGAATAGATTAGAACTTCTTAGGCCCTACACCCTTTAATTTCAGTTCTTCTCCGGTTAGAATTAGGAAACTTGTGCTCACCTGCCAAATCATTTGAATTACATGAATGCCCTTAGTCCGCTGTCTGTTGTTAACTGTCGAACAATTGTGTAAGTCCCCTTGAAATACCAACAAAAATCACATTGAGTCTATTCGCATTATCGAAACCTTGGAGTTGAAAGCATGAACTCACTCGCAATCTTAGCATACTGAATACTTTGTTCAAGAGAGGATAGAGTATCCGTTGGGAAACTTTATTCTGTGTTGGTGCGGTCTCAAAAACCATGTCAACACCTCACTACCTTCTACCTCAAGGTCAAGGCCTCGAGTTAAGGTTATCTTGAAGCCGCTTGAAGGTGTCAGTGGAAACACAAATGGGAGAAGTACTGGCAAGCGGAAGCAGAAACAAGTTGAAAGGGCGCCTGAAGTTCCAGTGGAGACAGTTATACAGGTTGAACCACATCTTTCACCTCCTATTTCACCATTTTCACCACAGTCGCCTACTATTGATATAGACTTAGAGCCGGAACCACCAGTTCGAGGAGCATCAGAGATAGTCGATCTACCACAGGTTGATACAACAACAGCAGTCTCTCCTCGATTTGATAATATTGCTCATTCATGTTGGCTCGAGAAATCTTTGGGAAGACAAAGGCGAGAGCCTTCATCTCAGCTTGATTTGTCTGAGTTTGGCGATCCTTATCAGGGAAGGTCGAACAAGAAAATCAAAAAGCAGGTGCACATTGAGAAGACTCCAGAAGCAGAGATTATCATAGAAGTTGCTACGCCACCAAAGGGTAAGAGCCTGGATGAAGTTGAGGTTGGTGATTTCACCTTCGTCAAAGCAAATCTTGGCAGGAGCACTCGGCAAACAGACGTGAGCCTCCTCAGGATTGTCACAAATAATCTTGAAGAGCGTGTCATGAAGGACAGAGAAGATAAAGCGCTTCTTAAGACTGAAATTAGGCAACTCCGACAGTATATTTCTGATCTCGTTCATGGAAACCCGAGTAGAGCACTTATTCTTCCACAAAGCACACCTGCAAAACAACAAAAGTTGGATCAGTTGGTCAATCATGGCAAACTTTTGGACAACTGGGTTGAAAACTTCATTGTTACAAGTTAGCATCTTCTCACAAAGTTATATCAGTTGAGGAGCGATGCACATGGACTTCATCAGGGAATCCAGCAGCTCGAGATAACTGTGGCAGAAGGCACGGCGAAAGACCAGATTCTCATATCTCAGTTGGCAGTTGCATATGACGCCATGGTAGTAGAAGAAGAGAAAAGGAAGATTTTCGCTTGGAGAGAACAACACCTCTTCAGGATGGAAACATACGAGAGAATCTCTACCAGGTTGGATGCACTCAGAGAGAATGCTATTGGAGCTCTCAAACTCATCAGCAGCTTTGTCACTCAAATCCCGTGCCATTATCTTCTTGAAGATGGTACATATGTTGAACTTAATGTAGTACAGGCTGAGTTTGAGAGGCTAGTTCGTGATATTCTCGAGGGAGATCCTGTGGCATCCAAGTTGGATCACATCTTAGTGATGACAACTAGTTTCAAAAAGGCAACTGAAAAGGTCAGAGAATGCATGAGGGCGATCAGAGATGGTGACAGAGAGTTGAACAGGCAAGTTATCATCATAGACAGCGTCAAAGTACCAGAGGATGAGACAATCGACCAATTCCTAGACGAGGTGTTAGACCATGATGACTTGGAGTGATCCGTTAGTTGGAACTTGCACTTATCTTCGAGGATAGAGTCAAGAGCAGCAGTTAACTCGACATTCGGTCTTGAGTTCTAATTGTTGATTTCATGCACACACATCTCATCCTTGGAGATATCTTCGCAGGAGTTTAGACTTTCAGTTAAGATCAGTTATTTTATTTCAATAAGGACTTGCATGTTGCCCATGTCCAGTTCAGTTGAGTCTTGTTTTAGTTAACTGATGGTAGTTTTCCAGTTAACTATATAGTTTCATTTATTTAGGTTTAGCAATAAAATCTTGCATGCTTGCAAGACTAAAGTTGACTCAAGGTGATTTTAGGGTTCCCTACACCTTTGATGTCTATAAATAAGAGCTCTTTACTCATTTGTAATTAACTTTTGCACATGATAGCATACATGTTGAGCAACTTACTTGTAGTATTGCTATTTTGTATCTGTTCAAAGTACTTTTATTGTGATAATAAATAGTTGTGCAGCCTTACCTGAATATTATTATTATGGTATTTGTTCACCTTAGATTAAATATAAAGGCTAACTTGATCGTTTATTGTTATGTGTGTCTCGATATGCAATCTACTGTCCGAGTTATTATTTCATGTTGTGTTTAATAAGCTTCGTTTCATATCTACACTTCAAATAGGTGTCGTTATCTCCTTAGGAATTTAGAAGCGAAGCTTGTCGTTTGATGCAGTGCCAATAATCTTTCTTTCAGCCTACGCCTCAAATAGGTGTCGTCATCTCCTTGGAAATCCTGACTTAAAGATTATCGTAAAACGCATTCCTGCTCCTTTTTCCTCATGCTCTGTTTTCTCGAGGAGATTGGATAGATTAAAGCATTTAGTTTAGTTGTAGTTAGAGATCTGCAAAACCAGAGAAAACCCTTAACTGCAACATTCTTGGTTTCCTTAACCTTGTGCCTCTTCCAGCTGAGTTGAAAAAGGAGGATTTAGAATACTTTATTTTTCAACACATATCAGCACAAGAGGGAACTTCCCATCCTAATTTGAAGAGCAGTCATTACGCACTGTGCATAGCTGTCCATGGCCAATTCATACTCCAGAGGTGTGAATTGTCATGCCAACACATTCATAACCAAGATACTTCAAATGAATATTAAATGAAATTCAGGGGGAACAAGTCTTGATCTATAATGCATAGATCCTATTGACTTTTATTTTTATGAAAGATAACAATTGAATATTGAGTGGCAAGAAAATTAACAGCAACTACCATGAATTTTTTTTATTTTTTCTCTTTTGTTTTTATTGTTAAGCTCATTTACTTTTATGAATTGTACAAATTCACTATTGACGACAAACAAATTTAATTGGCAAATATCATAAATTTCAATTCCTATGCTCTAAGAGGCTATAATTTGAAATTTCTATTTCAAGTTCAGCAAACCCTGTGATTCAGGAATGGCCTCAAAGAAATATCAAAGTTCAAATACATTGTCCATGTATTCTTGGTCATAAAAAACTTGTGTACCATGGTTCAGAACTTCATAGTTTAAAATATTTTTGATGCTGATGAACTGTCATTAGACAAACTGTTCGCGAATAAGAATCATGTGGACGCCAATAAAAAGACCAAATCCAATAATCATACATCTGCAAGGAGGAACTGAATAAGATACAACTGTCACTGGTACAATGATTAACACTAGCAACATTAAATGAAGAAACAAGTAGAAAATTAGAGAGTGAACTTGTTTCATAAACATTGACATGGAACACTACAAAACAGATATATTCAATGTCTACTCCAAAATGTAATTATTCAATCCTTTAAACTGTGCAATACTTCAACATGCCATAGATCAGAACAAAACTGATGATTGGTGAACAAAATACATATAAAAAGAAGATCAGAACAAAACTGATGATTGGTGAACAAAATGCAATACATGGCTGGAACTCCAGTTCATCAATCTGCTGGCATGGTTTATCATATTAAGCCTTAAAGTTTCTCGATTAGCTCACAGAGAAATTACCAAGCACAAATAGATTCCAATCAGTAAACCCATAATTTATGAGATCTATTAACAAAATACATCATTTGATGATCTATTTACAACTAACAATAACAATTAGTAATCACCCTTGTTTTGGATTTGTGTCTTCCAGACCTCAAATAAAGATTCTATCTTGCTAGAATTGATTCCAACTTCTATTTCACACTACATTTCAAGCACCACAACAGTAAAGATTTACCTATAAAGTGCTTAAAGGCCTACTAAAGGCTCCACAGAGGAAGCTTCTGAGGGCCTCTTAATCTAGAGTGAATTCAGAGTCCTTTTTATATTAATTTATTAATGTGCAGAAATATAACAATAGTGAACACTTGAAATTAACACAGTAAACTTCCAGTGGAAGTGCTTATCTTTTCTTTTTGAGTGGCCTGTTTCCCTTTCTCTTGTTTTGGCGTTAAAACATGTGGCCTTTCAGATTGCTTCCCTAAGTGTGGTGGGGTCAAAAGCACTTACAAGGCCATGGAGTGAATCAGATAATCATTCTATGAATAGGTAAGTGAGCCTCTCCTCGGATATTTACGGGACCATAACTGCTAATCTTTGGAATTCAGTGATATATTCATCAAGGGTTCCCCTTTGTCTTATTCCTGTTAATTCTTTAAAATGCTTTTGGGGTGTGTTTGGTCAAACCTCT
This sequence comes from Sequoia sempervirens, assembly GCA_007258455.2. NCBI lineage: Eukaryota > Viridiplantae > Streptophyta > Pinopsida > Cupressales > Cupressaceae > Sequoia > Sequoia sempervirens. The sequence goes on from VDFB02223945.1 coordinate 27,840, forward strand.
CAATGAGTAACTTTGTGAAGGTGTCATAAGTCTTTATGTTTTGATGATTTTGGATGATTAGACCATGGTGCCACCAATCATGGGAGACCCCTTCTAGGTGCAGATGGCAAATTTCATGGCATCTTCTTCTAACATTGGGTTGAGAGATAGGTAGGTTTCGAGTTTTTGGGTCCATGAGCAGGCTGTGGTTTTTCCCAATCCGTCAAAACTTGGGATAGCCAGCTTGCCTACAATACGTTGTAAATCTTGATTAGTTTGGTTCTTTCTTTTCCTATGGGCCTTCTTTTTTCCAGCCTTGCAATACACCTTAAAAGGGATGCTTTTCTTGACCTCAGGGTCAAGCTTTGCATATGCTGCAGCAAGTTTATTCAATTCAGAATTAGATGTGTTAACTTCCCCTTCCTCCCCTGATGATTCTTCCCTAGATAAGAAGGGAGGCCAAGTTACTCTTGGAGTGGATCTTGCTGTGGTGTTATTTTCTGATTGGCTTGGGGTGGCTCCCCTCCCCTTTCCTTGGTGAGACCTAAGAGCATCTATGGTCGCATTCATGTTTTGTAGGGTTTGCGTTGTTTGTTCCATGAAGGTTCTAAATCCATTTTCCATTTGTTCCTCTCTTGTTTGGTCTTGGTTGCGGTTGTTGTTTTGGGTTATTCTCTTTTTTTCTCTCTCTAAGGCTCTCAAGGTTCTTTGGCTAACCATCAACTATTTTTCCCTTAGGCTGGCAAAATCATGCTTTGATACCACTTGTAATGTCCCCTAATTGGGAATGCCCTAAATTTGTCCTAGTTCCTTAATTTCCAGATGAACAATTAGGTTAGAGAGTACCTTTCACCTGATTGAGACCCTGCACATACATTAGCAACCATTTATCATAATCACACTGATTAACAAAATATAATCATTTACCATAATAATACCTATTAGTAGATTATCCTAATTAATCATTGGTGAACTCATGGCCAAATTACTAATTCAATCACAAAGCATTTGAATATCCTTGGAGGATTCAATCATAGGAGAGAATGGGAGAATGCGGCTTGATGGGGTGCATTGGACCCTTTTACCCTAGACCCAAGGGGATATACCATCTCCCTTGGCCTCACATGGCGCATGCCATTCATATGAGGTGATCTATCTAGGAAGTGTCTTTTCCATTATCCCCTCATCTTACCAATCATTTCCTTCTCCCTATGATTTGACCTCCTATGCTGGTCATCCATGATGGAAGAGTGAGGTTCCAAAGGGTGCCCTGAAAATGCCATCTCTCCTAAGCCCAAAGGCAATACCCTCCGTACCCCCTTGGCCTCCTAAGGCTTATCAGGTCCCCAATAGAGGTGTCGTACCTAGGAGAGTGCTGCATCACCGTTTCCCCTTTGTAGTCTCAGTTCTTTCCATCATGGTTGAACTTTCAAGGCAGATGACAAACAGAGATTAATTGAATTTACTGATATGATAATAGCAATAATACATATTATTAGTAACTGAAATGTCTAATTATATAATAAAGGCTATTCACATTAAATTTGCTGCATCATATGACTATAGATTAGATTCCATACCACCAATTCAGGGAATCAAATTTCTGCACAAATAGAAATTAATGCTAATTATTAACTTAGGAAATGCAGATCCCGATTTCCTTATATCTGGTTGCTTTGAATGTTTTATTCCTCTTAGACTGAATTCTCTCTCTCCAATCGCTTGACCTTTGCTTTGAAATGTTTTGTCTTTTATACCTGTGTTGGGCGAATAGACATGCCTCTTCAATGGTTATGTATTTTTGTTTGATTACTTTGACTAATCGTAATTATCTGATTAAAGGATAATTAATTTGTATTAATATTATCCTTTAATAGTTTGATCCCTTTTGTTTCTCCTCTTTATTGGCTCGGGTCTCCTTTATTATTCCTTCTTATTGGTTTCGTTGCTATGCATTGCTACGTCTGCACTATTCTAGCCAATTATTGATTTCTTTCGTATGATCTGGCAATTTAGGAATAGCGATCTAGTCTGAGTTTTGCGGGGGCATGACAAATGATCCCCAAAATCCATGACATGAAGTTCAAACATAAACTTTATTACCCCTTTACTAGTCGTTATGAGCTGACCCAGAAAACATTTCATGCAACATATTGCTATGTCATGATATTTAAAGACATTCATACTGCACTTAAATATATGCTCAAAAAAGGATAATTAATACAACAGAACAATAACTAGAGCACACTTCAAATCAGCGTTCCATGGGGTTTTGGGGACGGGGACAGGGGGACAGCAGGGGACGCATTTCGGGAACGCGGAGGTGGGGGGTCTAAGTTTGGGGGCGGTAGGGGGACGGCGAGGGGGCGGTGGGGGATCAGTGCGCTCAAATACATATAGTACTTGAAAAATTAGTTATAAAAAGATGTATAACTGTAGATGCCTAAGGAATAAGTAAAGTTTAAAGTTTAAACACATTGCAATGATTTCATTGAACTAGTGAACATTGAAAATCAAAATGAAAATATACTTAATAGACATTGGAACGAGAACTATATGTTTCATAATTTGAATTTCATAATCATGATTCATAATTTCAATCAACAATGTTCAAACTTCAAACTTCAAAAACAAAATACTAAATAATAAATGGCTAATGGCTTTGGACGCGTATGGACATCCAGCAAAGCATAAACAGAAATGAAACAAAAAAAACCCTCATACCTATAACTTTCAATGGCCCGAACTTAGACACCCACGCTTAGTCGTGTAAACACTTAAACAACAAAATGAAAATAGAGGAAAAAGTCAAAGGGATGGTTGATTTAGCCTTTTAGGCTTTTAAGAATACTTTAAAATTTAAAATTTATAAATTTTACTTTTGTTTTTTTAAAAACAAAAATCATTTTTTATTGCATTTTAAAGGGGGGCGCCTAGAAGTTTCTTGCACTTTGGGGGACGCCTGGAAGTCTTGGGGACGTCCAAAAGTCCCCTCAGAAGAGAGATGTCTCAGAGGCAACGGAGAAACAAGGGGACGGTGGGGGGACGTTTCCTTGAAGTCTCCAAGTCTTGAAAATGTCCCCGTCTCGAAAAGGGAAAGATTTCTAGGGGGGACGCGTCCTTGTGGAACACTTCTTCAAATCAAATGTGCATTAACAGAATTGAAACTGCATCATCATCATATAGACCATCTGCATGTCATGAATGTTGCTTTCGATCTTTCTCATTGCCAATAATTATGTCCATCAAGGGTTTGAAAGAGACAAACAAGTTCACCTATCGAGTTGGTAAGTTCCTCAAAGATGTCTCTAGACACCACCTTAACTTCTCAGATATCCAATAGGCAAGCCACAAAGGAAAATAGAATTCTAGGGTGCATTTTCTGTTGGGTCATTCCCATATATCCCATATCTGTCTCATGCATCATTCTCATGCCCCCGTCATGGGAACATATCTCCCACAAATAAATAAGGCCGACTTGTGAAGACATTACACCAAAACAAAGGAATCTAAATAAAATTCAAAGCAGCCAACTCCCTAGAAAGGCTGACCTTCTAAATAGAGCCGACCACCTTGTCTTTAAACAAATGCTTTTAAAAGATTTAAATAGTAGCTGGGTCAACCTCCCTCAATTGAAGCACCTAGTACACATATAAATAAGACAAAGGAGTTGTTAGTAAGGGCGACTAGAAAAGATATTAAAAATGGTACAATCTGCTTAAATACTCAATGTAGCAGCGATTAAGCGATCTGCAGGGCAGCATTCATTAATATGCAGAGTTAATTAATTAAAGAAGGCAACCATTCATATAAGAAGCAGTGATCATCTCTGTACACAGCAATTAGCAAGGGATAATATTAATAGGATTAATTATCCCTAAAAGCAACGATTAGTCAAAACCATGACAAGGGACATGCCTATTGGTAAAAGCCTAATATGAAAGGATGTGACCCTCGGCCCATGGAGGATATAAAAGAAGGCATTTCAAAGACAGGAGAAGGAATCGAAAAGATCAGATCTGGATATTGATAGTAGTTAAGGCATACAGCAGAAGTAATCAATCAACAGCATAGCCTCTCATATATATGCAGCAGATTCAATCAGAATAATAATATAATCAATTCCTGTGGTACGCAGAGATAGTTGTTTTATGCTTATTTATTAGACAAATGTAGATGTGAATATATATACATATAATTGTACCAATTAAACACTGATATAATGTTGTATTATGTGTCAATGTAACATATATTTACTGATATTATGAACAGTGATATGATTCTGATTTGGCTGAGGAAGGAATGCAAGGAGGGGGGACTGTGAATGATTCCTCACTAGGTATGGCACCTCATGATGAAGGTTAAGGGCCATCAGTTAAGGACCACATGAGGCCAAGGTGGATAAGGTCCTATCCTTGGGCCTAGGGTTGAGGATCAATGACACCCTATTGCAGCCCCCCCACTATCTCCACTTGAATCAATTGTTGAAGTAAATAAAGAGGGACCTTCAATCATAAGAGGAGGGTTTGGCATGATGTAGGGGAACGGTGTAAAGCCCTCACTAGGTACACCACCTCATGATGATGGTTAAGAACCATCGGTTAAGGAACACATGAAGCCACAGAGGATAAGGTCCTGCTGTTGGGCCTAGGATAGAGGATACTTAGGGCACCTCATCATGTCCTCTACTACAATCCTCATTATGGTTGAGCCCACATAATCATTGGGACTCATTATAATGATATATATAATCTCTCTTAGATCTAGAATTAAATGTATTTCATGGATTATGTCTGTCATATTTATCTAATGTGGTTGCAGGTTTCCATAACCAGATTTACATCATCTCAATTTTGAGTAGGGAATTATATCTTTAACTATAATCTGCTATTGGCTTCATTTGGAATTGTGATTTCAGGGCAAAGTATAAGGTGATCCAAAAAGGGGACATTACAATCATATGAGTTTTGTGGCAGTTGAGATAGATTGCACAGGGTGCAGGAACAATCTGCAGAGTTTTCTGTGCCATTTCAGACTCTGAAATATTCATCAGGCCAAGGCTTTTAATTTTCTGAAAGTGGTTGAGCATTCCAGAATGGCATCAGCATCATTTATCAATCACCGGTCCTAGAGCTAAGTATGTCTATCCTCCTATTTAGATATTGCACTTATTTCAATTTTCAGTTCTATCATCTACCCCAACTCTATTATCTAGGTTAATTGTTAACTAATTGATTGCATTTATTTAATTAGCCTAGATCAATTTATGTAGAGGTGTTTTTTTCTCTACAAATATGCAGTTCATGAATCAAGTACTGGATTTTATGGCAACGGTCCTCAGATACAAAGAGAAGAATATTGTGAGGATATGGAAATTTGATACCATTTGCATAGATTCTGAAGTTTCTCTACGTTGATGATTTGAACATTAAAACCTATGTTAAGTTCATATAAACCATTTAACACATGAAGCTTATATTTTCATAACAGCATTGCTATGCTGTCTTTTATGTTAATAAACTACGTTACTTGACTGTGTCTTGAGTTCTAAATTTAGGAAGAAAAGTCGCGTGCTGCTTGTAGACATATTTATACGGAGTAAGGAATCATGTAAACCTTATACACTGTTCGTTTTCATCTTTAGGGATAGTAGTCATACAGTGCATTTTTACATAAACTAACCTGCTTGGCCTTATAACCAAGACGGCGGGACTTATCAGGCTTCGTGGGCCTGTTGACTCTCACTATGCCATGAAGCTGTCGATATTCCGAGCACCTCGCCCTCTGCCAGAGCCTCATCACATCCGATTGCTTCTTCTTCCATAGCTCCTCAACGTACTTATAAGTCCCTACACCCCACCGACACACTTCTATCACTTCCAGTATAAATTTAAAAAGTTGTAAAATAGCCTAGTAGAAAACAAAAAAACTGTACATTACAGAACCCACAATCAAAAATCAAACTCGATCAAATAAGCCCATCAAAATCATTTCAACCTCGTATTGAGGAATAAGTGGAACATACAAATGCGCAATAAACAGAATAATATACAAATAAGAGGAAACCCAAGAAAAAGATATCAAATATGAATGCAGTGAGAACTTACCCATTTCTCCTCGTCGCCTGCAACTAAGCAACTTTGCCAATACTAGGAGGACGTGTTTTATCTCTGCTCGAGCTGCCCGTGCCTCTGCCTCGTTACTAGGGATAAGGGCTACCCAGGATAAGAAATGCACTGGTTTGGACGGGCAGCTATCTACTATGCTGGAATGGAGGAATTCAAACGTACGGTATTGTATGTAAGATTCTATTTTAATAATAAGCTTGGAACCGGGTAGCGTTTGAGTTCACATGATTCTGAAACAAAACAATGAAGAGTATTGCGTTGCCCTCGATAGAGAATTGCTCTTCTTATGGCAACTTCATATGACATTCTTTTTGATGGCACACCCTAATTTTTAGACTCCAACAAATTTGCAAGGGTTTTACAGACCGCAAGGGTTTTACAAACCGCGAGGGTGGCGACCGCGAAGGTTCCAAATTATAGCTAGCAACCCGACATTATGAAGCCAACTACTTATTTCTACGGTTCCAAATCATATGCTTTAGTGAACTATGAATTACAATAATTTGTTTTCTGTGAAAATTCTATAAATAGATTCTCTATATTCTCAAAAATACTAAAAGTGTCTTTGTTGTTTAAAATGAGTTACTATTCTTTAATAACAAAAATACATTATCTATATTTTAAAGTAAAAAGCACTTAAAAAATGATAATCTAGTAACTTCTTTTAGATTGTAAACTTTTATATCCTACTAAACAGGTTGATTGTAAAATAAGAGAAACACTATATATGAAAAAGTTTGTCTAATCTCAATTTCCAAGCTTGCTTGGAGCCCTCTTTTCAGGCAACATAAACCACTTTCTACTCGCGTTTTAATCAATTTTTAAAAATTTAGTCCAAATTTCATGGTGCATGAATTTTGTTTGAATTTAGAGTGCATAAATTCATCCCCAACAAAGAGGCGTTGAAAGTGGTGATACCTAAAAGTACAAACACCAAATTCATATACAATCCAACCCCTCCTACATTCCTAAACAAGGTCACAAAGCTTAAGATTAGATCCACACATTTATCTTGATATGAATATAATGAAGTACAGTATTAAAAATATTGTAATAACAAATTTATTTTTACCTTCAAATAACTTTGAGAAGGTTGTAAAGGAGCCTATATCTCCAATAATGTATCCATTGTTAGTATGTCCATCAAAGCTCTATAGTAGTCTAAGGTAAGGTTTCCACGCTCTATAATTTCACCTCCTTATCTTCCTTAATGAGCTCACAAAAATCAATGTTAACAAAATGACAAACCTATCATGTATATTGAATTCCTTGACTTGGAACCACTTAGAGCCATGCCCACAAGGCAAAAAATAAACCGTGAGTATATGTGACAAAATTGGTGATCTAGTTATCATCTACAACTGTCATAATTTTTATAGCCGAGGGAAGTGGGTTTTGATCAAACTAGTTTTTACTTTATATCATCATTATTATAGAGTACCCATGAAGTTATTTAAGCATCTTCAATAAAGGAAATCTTGAGAGACTCGCATGTATATTTCTTGAGTAGGCTCTTGTGTCGATATATCACACAAACAAATTTTAAAATAAAAGTTGAATTGCTTTATCATTGATAGCTCTTTTGCAAGTGGTCCTAAAAATGATGCCATAAATTTAGGCTCCTTCACATACTGACGATAAAGGTAATAAAATTTTAAAATAAAATGCCATGATTTGTAAAATTATTCAAATACATATATGTCAAATTATTTTGATAGAGTTGTGCTTAAAATATTCATGTTGAAATTGAATCCAAACTCTTGCTCAAGCCTGTAGGTCAAATTCTAAACAAACACTAATTTAACAACTATACATTTAATAGAAAAGGGAAAGGAGAAGAATTAGGAATATAGGAATTATTAGTGAATAGACTCCCTTAGTTTGACCATATTTAAAAATTATAGGATCAGGAACACCAATTCACTACCAAGCGAGATCATGTTGCCAAGTTTTGTTTGATACATATTTAACTTGTAACATTCGAGTCCTTTAATTCCAATTAATGATACTATATGCAGACCCATGTACCAATCAAGATTGAAATATTTAAAATACAATAGACCCAACAAAGAAGAATTAAAGCACATGAACATTAAAGAGCAACTTACAAGAGACTACAATAAATAAACAAGTCTTTCATGGTCCACAAAAAATTACAAATTATAGTTTGTAGTCCAATATTATGAAGCCAACTACTTCCTTCTATGGTTCCAAATCATATACTCTAGTAAAATATAAATTACAATATACATACACAAATTCTAAAAATGGAGTCTATGTGCTTTCATAAATACTAATAGTTTCTTTGTTGTTTAAAACAATTTATTATTCAATAGGAATGCATTATTTATATTTTAGAGTAAAAAGTACTTTAAAAAATGATATTTTACTAAAAAAATCATTATATCCTATTAAAGGGGTTAAAATAGGAGAAACACACACACACACACATATGAACTTATCTACCCTCAATTTCAAATTTTAGAGTGCATGAATTTATCCCTAATAAGGAGGCTACAACAATCAAAAGTGCAAAAACCATCATCGTATATACAATCCAACCCCTCCTACATTCCCAAACAAGGTCACAAAGATTAAGATTGGATCCACACATTTACCTTGATATAAATATAAATAAATATAGTAATAGAAATCTTGTAAAAAATTATAGCAAATGGCTTTGACAAAGCTACAAGGGGGCCCATAGCTCCAATAATGTAACCCCTACTAGTATGTCCATCAAAGCTCTGGGATAGACTAAGGGAAGGTTTCGCCGCTCTAGAATTTCACCTCCTTTTCTCACCTAATTAGCACACTAAAAAATCAATGTTAACAGAATGACAGAACTATCACGCATATTGAAATCCTTGACTTGGAACCATCTAGAGACATGCCTAGAAACCAAAAAAATAAACCTTGAGCATATGCGACAATATTGGAGGTCAAGTTATCATCTACACATGCATCAAAATATAGCCAAGGGAAGTGGATTTTGATCAAATTTGAAAAGAAGATGTGCAAATTTATAGACCAACATGCAAGATACACAAATTAGTTAGTAATCTTAGGAATATGATTCTAAGATAGATAATGTTCCTTTAGATAATCTATTTGTTCTTTTATTATTTGGTTGCTAATAAATAGAAAAGGAATTAGCATTCATCCCACATGAATGAGTGGAAATCAATGAATGACACAACATTGTTGTATCACTAGCCACATATAATGAGGAGTTTGTGGGCATTTAATAATGTGTTAAATGCACACACCTTTGTGTATGATAAATAGAAAAGGAATTAGCATTCATCCCACATGAATGAGTGGTAATCAATGAATGACACAACATTGTTGTACCACTAGCCACATATAATGAGGAGTTTGTGGGCATTTAGGAATGTGTTAAATACACACACACACACCTTTGTGTATCATTTGGAATTAGAATGAATTATTCTTATCTCTAAAACTTAGTGTACATAGCAAGCCATGTTTGGGTTGACATTGAAATCCTCATAGTTCTTATAAGTACTAAAAGTACCTAGAGTTTCTCAACTTCACTCCAATATGACCAAGTTGTTGGAACATAACACAACTTCTGCTATGTTAGACAATAGCATTTTTTAAGTACTAATTTTAATAGATCATAAAAAATTAAGTCAAGAAGTATTTTAATTAATTAATAACCAGTTAGTGAACTAATTATTTATTTATATAAAATAATATTTAAAAACATAATTAAAATCTTATATATACTTAAAAACTATAATACATGTTAATTGCTATAAAGATATAATTAAAATATTATATACATTTAAATATTATAATTGCATGTTAATTGTCGTGTTTAAATTTGTGCTATGTTGAATAAAAAATGTTTGGGTTGACATTGAAATCCTCATAGTTCTTATAAGTACTAAAAGCACCTAGAGTTTCTCAACTTCACTCCAATATGACCAAGTTGTTGGAACATAACACAACTTGTGCTTGTCAAACAATAGCATTTTTTAAGTACTAATTTTAATAGATCGTAAAAAATTAAGTCAAGAAGTATTTTAATTAATTAATAACCAGTTAGTGAACTAATTATTTATTTATATAAAATAATAATTAAAAAACATAATTAAAATCTTATATATACTTAAAAACTATAATACATGTTAATTGCTATAAAGATATAATTAAAATTTTATATACATTTAAATATTATAATTGCATGTTAATTGTCGTGTTTAAATTTGTGCTAGGTTGAATCGAAAATAATTTTGCAAACATACTTGTAGTTGCAACCCATTATCACTCTTATATTTACTGTGGTTGCTTTTAAATATATAATTGATTATATGTTACTTTTTTATTTCTTGTCTTTTTAATTAATCATGATATATTGTGGTTCTTGTTGGGCATTTTTATTTTTGTATGAGGGTGGCGCTCTTTCAAAACTTTTTTACCACTTATTAAAAAAATATATATTTGGAAATTATCATAGAGAATGAAAAAAATTGATATTTTTTTGTGGCTTTGCTAGGGTTTCTTGGCTTTGTGGTGTGCATGCCATACTGCAGTCTTCTACATGACTCTTGTAGCACTTGTTTTCATTTAATTTGCTCCTATTGAATGTGCTCAACCTAAGGGATTTTTTTCACCCCTTTAAATGGCAAGTCAAATTTTTATTCCTATGCACTTGTTGTTGTTGGAGTTGAAATCTTGATAGTGATATCTCATGGCTCCCCTGCCCAAATTTCCTTGAGTGTTCCATGAGTAAGTCTAATGACCCACCTCCTAATATTGTTCTCTCAATTCTAGAGTTTGATGAAGCTTGCAAATGACTTGAAAATTTCACTCATGTTGGATATTTTATGGAAAGGTTCCCCGCTATAAGTGTTCTCTATGAAAGGGTTGTTGGATCTCAGTTGTGTTTATGATTTGTCCTTGATGACAAAATCTCTGATCCTTATGATTTATAATGGCACTTCTTTGATGTCTCTTGGCTTTTACAGAAAGTTATTTGTTATGCTTTAATTTCATGGTGATGAGAATTCTGGTTCAAGTTATGAATGCTATCTCTTTGACTGACAGAGTTTGGAAGATGGTTTCTTTGTCAGGATGGTTCTTTTTGCATATCATAGGTATTGGTTGTTTCTCACTCGGGCTTACACATATCGGTGTGAGAATGTCTGGGTCACCCCGATCCACTTTGAAATGTCTGAATTGCCTATCGGCAAGACATTTCAGATGTCATGTCGATTGTATTTAACATTCTAGCAGCTGTCGGCAAGGTCTCTTTTGTGTTATGGCGACTGCAGGAAGATCTTTCGGCATAAGCTTTTTCAGTCGGTATGTGGTCATAGCAAAATTACCTTGTCTCATCGATCGGAGGTTGAATGGGAACATTTCGGCAAGTGTTGGGCGGTTTCGGAATAGGTCTCGGCGAAGTGGTTTTGTCTCGCCGACATCACATCTAGGATTCACTTCGGCTAGACTTTTTGCTTTCGGCGTGATGTCATAACGGGAGTATTGTAATCGGCATATGGTCTCTCCAAAGACATATTGTCTTACCGACCGTGTTCAAAAAGGTCTTATCGGCAAAAGTTTTTTTCTTCGGTATAATGTCATAACGAACGGAAAATATTAATGAAACATGTCTCATGGCCTTTCCTCTTAGCGACTGTGATGAAACTTAATGTATTCTATGAAATGTCCTCCCAACAGCATTAGGTTACAGTGACAGTGTTAAAACAAGATAGAAGGCTCGTCGGTAAGAAAAACCATTTGTCACAGCGACCAATGTGTATCATGTGGAGTATCGGTGAAACATAGAGCAATCTATATAGTGTCTCCCCGACTATGTACTGTCTCAGCGAAAGAATAATACTCTAAGGAAGCCTATCAATGAGACATGATGTATTCGCCATGTGTTCTTCCCGACTCTGATGGGTCTTTCCTAAAGCAACAACCATAAGGTTGTCTGGCAACGTTAAAGTTGCCTTCGGCATAACGTGTCATCTATTGAAATTGAAAGGTTGTTAGGGAAAACTTTATGAGCTTATTCTTTTTGACTGGGTATCGAACCCTAGCCTGGCCGCCATCATGAGAAAGCTTCATAAACTGTGTGTTTCTATTATTGCTGACTGTAACGGTTCTTACAAAGGTTTATGGAAGGTTTATTTAGTGCATTTCTGACTGGAAGCTCGACAGTGGATAATGGAGCCATGGGAGTTACAGATCTGTCTGGTATTTTTATTTATGTGCTTCATACTGTGCATATTAACTTATTATCACAATATTTTGTTTAACTGCTCTCTGCATCTCTATGACAAATGATGCCCTGACTGAGTATTGTCTTTCATACATTGGATGTTATGATTTTCTGTGGTGGGCAGTTGTGCGTTTTATGCAAAGAAATGATCTCACATGTTTCAAATTTGTTGAGAACGGCTCTTAGCTGGGTTGGTTGTTTTGTTGTTACTCCTGAAGACAGTTACCTATCTGGCATGTAAATCAAGATGTATATATAGAAGCAGAAAACTTAGTTTTATGTTCAACTGTTGATGTAATTCTGAGATTATCATTCCTTGGCTGTATAAAAATATATGGATAAAACTCTGCAATAAAATTTGAATAATAAGATGTAGAGATTGTGAGTTTCTTCTCTATGAGGTATTTTAGGGATTCAGTTATTGAATCTTTAAGGTATTCTGTAGATGAGAAAACAGAGAGATATGTACTTAACTGAAAACAGAGAAACCCTCTTAATCATTATTATTGTTCAAAACATAATTTGAGGGGTTGGTACTCCTTGAGATAGATATCTCTAAATGAGGGGTTGGTGCTCCTTGAGTGGGTGCTCAAAAATCAACTTATAAGGCATTGTGAACAGTTGATTATAAGATTAAGCCAGGAAGGCATTTAGGGAGTGGTTTTTATACCCCAAGAGGGTTTTCCACTCGGCAAAATATTGTGCCTCTTTGTTCTTCTGTGTTCTTTTTGTTTTACTATGTTGTTGTTGTTTCTGTTCACTGTTGAGTTATTACTTTTCTCAATTCTGTTTATGAATGATTACATTCAACTCATGAGTGCATTAATCAGAGTGATATTGAGAACAAATCTATGATATGTTTTGAAGTTTTTGAAAAATTGGTCAAATTTGTTAAGACACTGATTCACCCCCCCTCTCAGTGTCATTTTAACTCCAACAAGGGTTACCAAATCTTGGACCCCACATGGGATTCGACTCACTTCCATACAAAACCTTTTAAAGATTTTTAATTTTTAATTTTGCTAAAGCTAAGCATGCCTAGGTTGTTCTCACCCGGGGCCCATGGCTTGTCCATTCTTCTTTACTCATGTTTAAACCTTGGACCCATGAATTTTCAATCGCTAACAAAAAGTCTCTTCATTCCTTGGTTTGGGTTGAATTTATAGGCTTACCTCTACCTTTCTGGCACTTTTTCACCCATATTGCTCCATTAATGGGTCATTATGTTTGTGTAGAACCCAAAAAGTTTTATTCGACCTAGCCTTATCATTGAATCTATGTTGAGGTTGACCTTTGAAAGGACCTCAAATAAAATATAGATAGTCAAATCGACAAGATATGTTATTCCCAAATAATCTAATATGTCAATCTTTGAACATTTGTTATCTTTGTCAAGCCTCTAATCATAAGATTAGGGATTTTCATTAGTCTTGAAATGCCCCAAACCCACCTCTCAACCTTTTGTGGGTTTGCCTCCTCCAAAAGAGGAGGTAGGCTAGTCTACTATAGTGAACCACAAAGCGAAGAATGCTAGTAATTCCAATTTTCCCCCCAAACCCTTAGCGAAAGGAGATTCATTTCCACAAGTTTCAAAGCCAATTGACACATCGATGTCAAACATGGTGACAAATTCTACTTCCCAACCTAGTTTGGTTGTTTCATAACCCCAAGATGGTCAAGTTCGACATACCTCCCCACCAATGGTGGGCCAAAGGAAATCTCACAACTCATCAAGGCATTTGGAAGAGGGTGATTTTGAGTTTTGACTCAAAAATTTGGGTCAACCCAATGTTCAAATTGGAAGTTATAATGTTATCGACATTTTGGTTTAGAATAGCTATTTCTCCCATGATGGGTTGGATAGCAAGGAAATTCCTCTTGATTGTAAAATGAATTGTATTTCCTATAATGTACAAGATCTCACATACCTCCCTTGGAGATACTTTGTTCATGATGTTTGTACTCAATTCCAAGAGTTAGACATCCTTTGCCTTTAGGAAATCAAAGTGTCTTGTTTTTTTTCTTTTTGTTGCTTGTCGTGTCATTTGGACCTTCAGCTTTTTTCTTAGTTCTAACCATGAGGCTAGCCATGACAAAGTTGTCACCTTTCTCTCACTTATATGGCATCAAATTTTGGTTGATCATGGATGTGACCCACTAACTGAGTGGTTTGGGCTCTCTTCCATATGGATAATCATTCATTTGCGGTGATTAATGTTTATGCTTCTAAAGATGTTGTTGCAAGATATTCACTCTATCACTAGATGATCAATTCAATGTTAGCCACCACTTGGGTCTTGTGTGGAGATTTCAATATGATTGAGTAGCCCCATGATGAATGTAAAACCTTACCTATGTGTTAGACAACTAATGAAAGGGAGGCATGGTTTTATATGCATAATGAATTGGGAAATTTTGACCTTGAATTCTAGTTTGTATCCAAGACAATCGCCTTGGTACACGTGGACCAACTTCCACTAATGGCTCAATCATCTGGGCTTGATATAGTTGTAAAGAAACTTGACCATGCCATGATTTCAACACAGTCCTTCTTCAACTTTGTCATATTCCATGCCTTTCCCATTGAGCCATTAGTGGAAGTTTTCTTGTCAAACCATTTTCCCATATGGTTTCACATTGAATGGCAAGTTTTCACTCCTAAAGCTATGAGGAGTCAATTTTTTCTTAGTTCATGTCTTTGTTCAATCACAATTCCATTTTCACTCATATCCAACATGTCTAGAATTTGGATCCATGTCCACATATCCCTCATGACATTGGTATTATCAAGTGGTGGAATGATGTCATAACCCATATAGATTGGTTTCTCTACATCTATGAGTGTTAGTTGGCCTAGTTTTGTGAGGCATACCTAATATTTATCTACTTATAAATGAAATGATATGTTTATTTAATTTGAACATAAAGTATTTTGGATCTTATAATAATTTGATGTTAGAATATTTTTAAAATTATATTTAATGTTTCAAATTATAATTTTAAAAAGTACTAATGTTTCTAGTAAGGTGTTGCAGGCGGGCAACCCCGATCCTTAAATTTTGGAGATAAAACCCAAATACTAAATGTTTATTATAGATTTTGGTTAGTCAAGGGAGTTTAATGTTGAAAATATAATTTGATTTTTATGTGCATTTATTTTAGAAGGGGATTGTGTTTTCATTTGGTTATGTTTCTATTTGGATAATGTATCGAGCAAATTGAAGAGTTGAGAGATATTTTATTTTCAAAAAGAAGGAAAAAGACTATAAATTGGGATAGCCAAGGTATGCTTGAATTGTATTGGTAAATTTTGTGTTATTGAATTCTTGATAGATGGTTGGGAAAAAAACTTGTTTGTTATTGTTTTGTGTGGTCTCACAACACGCCCCATTTTTCCCCTTAGCAAAATGTGGACCCCCTTTTTTTTCTTTTTTTTTTGCTCTTTTGTTTTGTTGTTTTTGCTCGCTTCAGCGTTGTTTTGATGCTCGGTCGGTTGTTGGTTTTTCTCTCTCATTTTCACTTGGCCTCTTTGTTGTTATAACCTTTTATTTTCCTGGTTTTGGTGTTTCGGTGTGCTCTTAATGTTTAGTCTGTTACCAGAAACCAAAATCCCAGAATCCTGTGTTGAGCCAAAAGAGTTTGTATCTTCAAAAGATCCTAGATCCGCCCGATATTTCATTGATCAAAATTCTAATCTCAGTAATCTCCTCTTTTACCAAAGTCCGGTGTTTTATTTATTTTTTTGTAAAATTCGGAAACCAAAAATTCTACCTTGAATTTTTGTGAAGTTTATCTTTCATTTTTAGTTTCCAGTCTTTCTCTTGTTCCAGTTTTCTCTTTCCCCAAAAGATATTTCTAGATCCCGGTGTTGTTTGATCCTTTCGAAAGCAATACCAAAAGCCTCAACCCCAATGATCATCAATTAATCACATATCTTTAATGGCATATACCTTGCAAAGAATTAGCGTGACATACAATTGCCATGTATAATCTTTGCGTCGTCTTTCTTCTCAAATAGCGAGCTAGCGCAAAAATCTAGGTATTCATGATTTGAACCATAATCCGTAATGATTACACCTTTATTCTAGGAATTAATGTGAAATAATACGTAATTAATGAAGCTGGAAAACTACCTATGTACTTGGCACCACCTCAAACATGCAGTTGCTTTTACAACACTCCACTTTGCATCATATTGCAAATTTACTAAGGACATTGAATTAACAAAACAACATTGGCACACAAAGAGAGGTAAAATTTGAGAAACTAAGTCACAACTACCAAGGGTTTTGAAGTTGCATTCTAAAGAATCACCATTTTTAACTAGAACCAGGTATGTTCCGAATAATTGATACTTTGCTAAGAGTTTCTCAAGCTAGGAAATCTAGATA
Source organism: Sequoia sempervirens (assembly GCA_007258455.2). NCBI lineage: Eukaryota > Viridiplantae > Streptophyta > Pinopsida > Cupressales > Cupressaceae > Sequoia > Sequoia sempervirens. The sequence goes on from VDFB02223945.1 coordinate 44,594, forward strand.
ATGGTATTTTTCCCATTCTAAAATTGAAATGTTATTTTTTTTCTCTAAGTTGTTAAATTTAATTGAAAATGAATTGAAAATTTTATGAAATATAAGTTTTTTTGTTAAATTTAACCCTTACTCACACACAAGAAATATATTCTAAAAATTGCAGAGCACATTATATCAAAATGAGCACTTCTGACGCGAGAGCAGAAGATGAATTCAAGTATTGCAATTCACAAGAAGTACCCATTAATGTAGTGGTTACAGACACCCACATGGGATGGTATTCTGACACTAAAATTTGTTCACGAATGTTGCAAGAGAATGCTACTCAATGTACCAAAAGTGTCGTATCAAATGAGTTACTTCCTGCAGGAGGGTTTCCGCTAGCAATGGAAGCTCCTGAATTAGTTATATAATGCATAAATCATTACAACCCAGCCAAGAGGATTGTTGAGAAAGAGGGAAGAATTTACATAGACCTATCACAGAAAGGAATCATGTATACATTTGGTCTCCCCTCCTACACACAAATGTTAAATGTTGACCTAAAAGCCAAGACATATTAGAGCACTGGGGAGCGTAATAGAGAAATTATGAGTACCCAATGGTGCCAATAGCCAATTACACTACATACCAAGGTAATTTAGAGGTCTATGTTTAAACAAGAAATACAAGACATTATAACTTTGCTGAGCAAAGTAGCTGGTTTGAGAGATGAAAGCAAATTCGAACCCTGGATGTTTGTGATAATATCCTGCATGATAGATTGTCCTGTGGAGTTGCATTGGGGGAAATTAATAAGTGATAGGTTACATGAACAAATTACTACATTCCCCAAAACTATATGTTTCTACATGTCATCATATGTTATTTACTCTTGTGCTATGAGAGCCAGTAAACAAGGGTTAAAACAGATTGGTACTCTGGGCACAAAAGTGGGTAACCGTTTGATATATGCACATTTACCCCAAATCACTGTCCACGAGTATAAAGATGATTACAAAAAAGTTAATGATTTGTTCTCAATGAAACTGGTGAGAACAATGGAAGGTGATAAAGCCAAAAGATTATCCCTAGAAGCACAAAGTGCCCTTCGGCCTATGGGAGGCTAGTACATAAAGTTCCCAACTTACTCCTACGTCAGAGTGGAGGGATTTGATGGACACCCATTCATGCTGCCTAGGTACCCTACAGACAAAATTATTTTATTGGAGTTAGTGAGACAGTTAAAACCATCTTAGGCTCTTTATAGCCATGCTCGCAAAAAGGCCTCTTTTAAATTTCCCATCACAATAGGAAATTATAAGTGTAGTGCAATTAGAGTAACTGATTTGTGTGAAGAAGAGCTAAGGACCTACCATTTTGAAGAATTTCCACTCCAAAGAGTGTATTATGATATTGAAGGAAATATTGCTAAAAATATAGCTAGTTTTTGTGCTCATGTGCCTCATTTAGAAGATTATTGGCTTAACTGTGAAGACAACCATCTGGTAAGAAGAAGAAAGTATGAAAGAATGACTTTAGGGTTTGCTCAAATGCTCAAGCTTTATGACATCCCAGACCAATTGGAAGAAGATGATGGTTAGGTGTTGAACCAATTTTATAATGATGACAAGGTATATGATGAACCTATTCCAAACCTAGGTGTTGATGATGAAGACGTGCCATTGATTGATGACTTTACTAGGCTAGTCCTAAGGTATACTCAACACTAGATTAATGATTTTTATAAAAGTTTGAGAGAAAGAGGAATTGAACCCATCTTCTCAGAAGATAAAAGAAGAAAACAAAGAGATGAAACTGCTTTTGAAAGTGGAGAGCCTACTAAGAAGAAAAGAAAGACTAGTAAGGCTACTCTAGGTGTTAGAATTGAAGAAAGAACTTCTGAAGCAATAAGACAGGAAGTTCTCATAAAACCATCTGATAAACAAAAAGATGTAGAGATAGGTAAAGATAAATCAAAATCAAGACCTAAAGGTGCATCTTCCTCTACAACTAGACCTAGAATAAGAGTAACTATTGATGAAGGAATAGGAACAATAGGGAATGTTGGTGCACAAACTAGGTCTGCATCTCAGAGGGCTGCAACATTATTTACCTCTCCCCCTTTTGTTAATATGGCTAGTATGAAGCAAGCACTGGGCAGGACTCCTATAACTTTGGAGGAAATTTATGAAGAAGATGAAGCTAGAATCAAGGAACAAGTAGATGAATGGGGTGCTATGTGGGAGAAAGTGCAAGAAAAGAAGTCTAAAGACAAACCCATGGTACACCCGGTGATAGAAGAAATTCAGGATACGAGCTCTAACCCCATAAATGTTGAAGAAGAAGAGTTTATTCAAGGAACACTCACCTTAGAGGCAGGAAACCCTAGGGTACTTGAAATGGAAACAGGGGAAACTGTAGAGAAGAATCCTATTGATGAAAGAATTGTTGAAGATACTCTCAATTCCCAACCTTCTCTTGGGAATGTGAAAAATGTTAATGAAAACTCACAGGTCTTCGAAGAATCAAAGAAAGGCCATGTTGAAACTAAAATTGAAACTGAAATTCCAGAAGAAGAAGCTACACAGTTTGTAGGAGATGGAACTGAAAATGAAGAGAATCCTGGTGTAGCAGTAAATGAAGAAGATAATGTTCAGAGAGATGAATTAGAAAATCTGGATAGATAGGAAAATATAAGCCCCCCAACAAAGGAGGCAGTGTCAAATCCTATTAATCCTGAATCTATACTAGATAGTGCTAAAGAAATCCCCATTTCAGAGAATGTGGCAAGTCAAAGGGAAGAAGTTCCTGAAATGCGCAATAAATAGGGACAATGAAAGGTTATAGAGGTACAACAAGATGATGATACACATGATTGGTTAATCAAGGAATTAGCTTCTCCAATGGAAGTGGAACTATTGCCTTTGAATCTCAATAATTTTATGCAAGAAGTAAGTACTCCTAAACCTAGGCACATAGCGAAGACAAAGCATGTCATACAAAGGAATGCAAATGGCAATAGAACTATTCAAATAGCCACTCCAACAATTGATAAGGATAGACATGAAATAACACCTAAGGAGTATAAGATTACAAGTGTTAATCTTGGACACTCATCTTGGCAGCAAGAATTGGAGGAAATAAAAGTAAATTTAAATCCTACTATCAAGCCGGAGTACAAAAATATAAACAAAATAAAAGAGAATTGAAGGAATGAGCTGAACTGCCCCAACATCCGATGTTGATGTCACGGGAGCAAGTGGATGCCATTGCTACAGTTCATCATAAGATGAATATATTTGAAGAGTGGATTGAATACTAGGTAAAGCAGGGAGATGAATTTATTATAGATGCAATAAGAACGCACAAGGAAGCATACCATCATTTAGAGAAATTGAAAAGATTTGAAGATGAACGTAAATTTCGCCAGGAGCAGGTCATCGATGAAACGTGAAACATTGAAATTCTCATACAGTCAGATATCCAAGAGTTAATACAGAGTAATGTATTATTAGAACATGAAATCTCATTGCCAAGAAAATGGAAGAAACAACTGAAGTGGGAAGGTGAAATGATAATACAATGTATTAAAGGATTTGAAAAAGTCACTGTTGAGTGTAGAAGATTAATTAGTGAAAATCAAGAATTTATTGAAATATTGACATGTTAAGGCTTTGATCCTCAAACATTAGGACAGGAGGAAAAGGAAGCTAAAAATTTCAAGGAATGGATAGAAAGGATAAATAAAGATCCCGTTCAATTGCTGACGTGAGAGATTATTGATGAAATAATACAGTGCATAAATGTTATAGTCAAATATTAAGTAGGCAAATCACAGAAAAATGATATCATACTTCGAGTAATTGAAGAATATACCAGGCTTAAGCTCACTTGGAGAGCAATACGAAGAATTTCAAAAGAGCGCATACATCAAGTATTTAGGGCTTTCCAAGAGTATCAGTTAAAGAAAGAAGGAAGAATTCATCCCATAGCCTAAGTCATAAGCAAAAATGAAAAGAACCGAATACCGGATACCAAAAATATAATGAAGTTCATTTGTTGTTTTAATTTTAAATTTGCAGGTTGATCCCGGTCCCGGTAGGTGTTTCTCATTCTGGTGTTGTGAATGGAAGCTGGTAGCCTTGATGGATACAAAGTGTTCGTGCTAAAGTATGAAGAGAAGTGTTGCTGCAGACAAAGTCAAAGCTTTGACTTATTCTAGAATGATCTTGATGATAGTTGGCAGATGCCACGTGACACATTTTAATTTTTGTTTCTGATTCTCTGGATAAACTTTTAAGTTAAGCTTTGGGTGCCTTGTTTCTATAAAAGGCCATCTCCTCCCACATTTTTATTTTTAGTTTGGAATTTGTGGATGTCGAAGGAGCAAAAACTTCTTTTAAGTTTTGTTCTTTTTTTTCCTGTTTTCTAAACCATTCCGACGTAAAACTTTGTATGCACACAAACATTAATTGATATCAGAGCTTTATGATAGCTACCTATCTCAGTATCTTTTGTAGCTAGTTTTGTAAGTTCGGCCGAACAAGACTGTATGCTGCGCCTTTTAAGGGTGCATACAAAACCTACTCGATGTCCATAAATGAAACCCTCTCTTTAAAAGCTTGCACCGTTTTATACGTATTTGTGAAGAAATCTGGTGAAATATAAAGTGGTTTGCTCTGTTTTAATTAATTCTTTGGGGCATCCATGGAGAATAATCAGGAGAAAATTTTATTTTTCAGTATTTTTATACTTTGTTTTAGAATAGATGTTTAATATTTTTTGAAAATGTTTAAAAAAAAAATATAAGTGAATGGAAAAGTTTTGTTGAAAATCTTTTATTTTCCATGAAATTGTTGAATGCTTAATGCTAAATCTACTTAAGTGATAGCAAAGAATTTGTGATATTCATGAAATATTATGTTGAATCTTTTGATTTCATGATGTTATTTGATGATGAAATGAAGTTTTATGTGAAATGTTTGTAATTCTTAGAAAATCTAGAAATAACCATAGTCCCTTTGAGATTAACAACAATTGTCACATCATTACTAGGGAGTGACCCAAGCATGACCTGGTTATCGAAGACTTGGGATTGAACGGAAGTCAATCTTTGCTCCAGGTGAATGCAAAATTTTCCCTTAGGTTGTCTTTGTTCCATATCTTTCAAGAAGGATAGGCTCTTCACGGTCTTGTCTATGGAGATATTATTCTACCTGTTTACTATGAGTAAAACCGTCATCAACAGGTATCATGTTGAGTATTAGGGGGTTTGGGTGTGTATAAGGAGTTGATCTTGCCTGAGGTCCGAGAGCCTCCTTTGTGTGGAGTTGAGGAGGGTGTGGAGCCTCTCTTGGGGATGATTGGTCAAATATGAAAAGTATAGAATTATGTATTAAATTGGAGAGCCATGAATGACAGTTTGGTTTAATGTAATGTATGGAGTTGTGTTAGATGGTGATGGTTGTGTGTGGATATTTTTGGATGGATGGTCGTGGTTAGAGATTGTTGGATGGATGGTGGTGGTTATGTGTGGAGATTGTTAGATTAGTGGTGGTGGTTGTGTGATGAGAACGAAGTTGTATGATTGTTTTTTTTGTTCCCCAAGAGGGAAGGGAATCCCCCTTCTCCCCCTAAACAAGAATTTGGTGAACGAATTCATTATATGTGAGTCAGTGTTAATGTCTATTTTGATTTTAAATTTGCAAATTGGCATTGGTTTTGTTTCTTGCTCGAGGGTGGACTTTTCAGTCCTATGGTTGAGTGGCGAGCAAGCCTAGGCTGCTTTATTTGATGTTTGTAGGTTTTAGTAAGGGTCTTAAAATTGTTGAAAAATAATGAATTTAAATAATAATTATAACACTAATGATTCAAAATGATTGTTGATCCATTAAGAGTTGCAGAGTGAAGAAAATAAATCTTTGGCTATAAGTAAAGGTAAATTTCAGGGATCATCCTTTATGTGTCAAGTATATTGTTCATTCCTTTCTAAGTATTAGTTGTAAGATTTAGTCCATGTGCTTACCAAGAATTGTAATCAATAAATTCAATTGCAAGTATGATAAACATCTAGAGGAACTTTTATGTTTTTGACTACAAAAGCTAGAATGTAAACAAATGTTGAATGTTTAGTGGAATTGCTTGTGTAGATTCAAGATCTTATGAAGAAAGTGATTTTTTTGTAATTCCTCTAATTTGATCTTTGCATATAGCAAAGATTTTTCATCATCTTTATGTGAAGTTACAGGATACAAAAGCATGTTCAACATAGGATAAGACCTCAGCCGTTACAATAATTTTGGGCTCCATTATGTAACCTTGACCTGGATAAAGTGTTTAATACTTTTATTAACAAGTAGTCTAGAGTTCTTGATATATATGTATAATGTGATAAGAGCCATATACTTTCTCCTACACAATGGTAAGTATATTTATGTCATGCATAGTTGAGTAAATATTCAGTTGCAATAATAAGAGCATGGTATTATTGTGAAATGAGTACCCTTTTGTAATATTTAACCTAGCATATATATTCTCTATTGTGTGAATGTTATCACTTGCTAAGACAATAATATTAGTTGTACTATTGCGTAATGCTTCCTGTGAACATATTGGCCATAGTCACATTCTTTCGAAGTACCACTTTATCATTGCTAACCCGTCTATATGTTGTGTCCCATCCGTGGTTGATTCTTCCTGTTGTGTATCTATTAAATTAACTCTATGTGACCTCATATTTAATTTATAGTTAATGCAAATTTATCTCTGAGATGTCTCCATTTCTAACGTTTGAGATACCTCTTTTCAGGTCTAAATAAAAGTTTTCATTTTCCAGCATATCCTTTATTCTTTGATGCAACTCTACCAGTATAGGAGTAACCATTTCTTTTAACCAACCCTCTGGATCATTGTAGAAATCAGCTCCTGATCTTTTGCAATGGGGGAATCAACTTGGTTACCAACTGAAGACTTCAATATAATTTTTAGTAATCAAAGGCATTTGGGTTTGGACCTATCAATTATGGAGCTCATGAGAAACAAATGTTTAAGTTTTGTTTGTGGAACAATTTTGATTCTTTTGTTTTATTTTCTAAATAGGTGAAACTATGGTTTTATTGATAATCTATTTGTATGCTTTCTTAAATAGAATCCTTGTCTAGTGCGGTAAGCAATCACGTTTTAATGGATAGATCTGAGTATTGGTTATGAGAATCCATTTTCAAGATTTGTTCCAGCACAATGACTATTAGCATAGTGTAATCATAGGTCTCTTAATAAGAAATAATGTGTAAAGTAGTATCGATAGACATTTTGTAAAGGAAAAAAATAACTTCTAATGCTTCTGCTAAGGAGAATAGTAATAGTTCATGGAATTCATTTGTTGTAAATGTATTATTGCTTAGTTAGTCGGGTATCAAATATGAACTAGCAATATTTTCATATATGAACTAGCAATATTTATATATTAATTTCTCTTTAAGTTGTTGAGATTTTGTATCTTGATACAGGCAATGAACACTAGCCGAGACCCCAATTGCAAAGTCGTCATCTCTTGCAGTTTTCTTATGTAACCCTTCCATTTGCACTTCATCATAATTAGAATCTGTCATAATCCAATTCATAAAAGAACACAATTCTTGTACAATCGTGGCATGCATCTAGATTATGTAGGGGTTGAATTTTGTAAACGTTACACTTTTATATGTGCAAATATTTCTTTAGGTCATTTCTACCCATCACCATTGCTACACAACATATTTTGCATCGATTCAATTACTGCTTTAGTTATTATTCTTGTTGTTGTCCATTTCTATGCCTTGTTTTACCATTGGTCACTGATGTTTATTTCATTAATTAGTATTACAGAGAAGTGTGGTATTAATTGTGCTGCATGCCAACTTGTGATTGATAGCATTGTATTCGGTTCTCTAGGAAAACTTTTACCCATTTTTGTTGCTTTAATATTGAGTCTTAATATTGAGTCTTGAGCAATTGTGCATAGGGTAGTAGTTTATTTGATCTCCTTAATTATGTTCCTCAACTAATTGTTGATAATTTATTTATCTTTCCTAATAATTTATTCAAACATAGTTTGTGCTTCAAATATTGGTGTAGACATATCGATTAAATAATCTTCTTCCTTGTCTGATACTTCTTTAGCTCGAACCTTTTCTATGATTATATCGTCTACTTTAGAAATAGTATGTGTTTTGTTGCTAACGCATCAATGACTTCAACTTCTTGAGAAAATTTCAAAACTATCTCTTCAAATGATATTGTTGATCCTTCTCCAAATGTAGAATTGCAAGGTACTATTCACTTTAACTAGAGTTCAATCCTTGTAGTGCAAAATTCTTAAATTGTAAGAGGCTGAAGAAACTTATTTTTTAAGGATGATGTGGATTTCTATTAAGGAAATATCATGAGTTATCATGAAGTTATTAATAGTACATGTTGTGATATCTTTAGTCAATAGTAAAATATTATTACCATTTAAATATTTAAAACTTAAATGTAACATACAATTATCATGACTTGGTAGAGAGCAATATTTTGTGAAGATTGATATTATCATCAATAGATGCTTATATAAAAAAATTGATTTGTTTATTTTCCCATTTCATTATTTGTAATAGAAACATCCAATTTGATAGAATAGTATAGATTCATTATCATTTATCATTCATAAACATAAGTGTATTCATTTGCATTCTCTTATGAAGTTATTATATCAAAATAGTTCAAGTGAAATTGATTAACGATTATTTATGTGATCTTGAGTTAGGAGCATGAAATATTAATAGTTAGACACGAAAATTCAAAGAATTCAAGTGACACATGCATGGAATATCTTCAAGACGATTGGCTTCCAAACAGGACATATTGGATAGAAGGTGTGTGCAAAATGTTGTCTTTTGTTGATCAATTTTCTTAGGAAAGGAATATATTATCAATATCGCCATCGTGAGTTTTCATTATGAAAATTAATATTAGTGGAATTTTGAGGTAAGCTATTCATGGGAGGATGCATTCTAGATGAAATTTTTATCCTCATATCTTTTTGGTAGCTTCCAGGAGGAAGCCTGTGACTAGAGGGGGAGAATGTGAGGCATAGCTAATATTTATCTACTTATAAATGAAATGATATGTTTATTTAATTTGAGCATAAAGTATTTTGGATCTTATAATGATTTAATGTTAGAATATTTTAAAATTATATTTAATGTTTCAGATTATAATTTTCAAAAGTACTAATGTTTCTAATAAGGTGTTGTAGGCAGACAACCTCGGTCCTTAAATTTTGGAGATAAAACCCAAATACTAAATGTTTATTATTGATTTTGGTTTGGTCAAAGGGAGTTTAATGTTGAAAATATAATTTTATTTTTATGTGCATTTATTTGTGAAGGGGATTGTGTTTTCATTTGGCTATCTATTTGGATAATGTATCGAAGAAATTGAAGAGTTGAGAGATATTTTATTTTCAAAAAATAGGAAAAAAACTCTATAAATTGGGATGGCCAAGGTATGCTTGAATTGTATTGGTAAATTTTGTGTTGTTATTGAATTCTTGATAGATGGTTGGAAAGAATAAATTATTGTTTGTTATTATTTTGTGTGGTATCATGTTGAGTATTAGAGGGTTTGGGTGTGTATAAGGAGCTGATCTCGCCTGAGGGTTGAGAACCTCCTTCATGTGCGGTTGAGGAGGGCACAAAGCCTCTCTTGGGGATGATTGGTCAAATATGAAAAGTATGGAATTATGTATTAAATTGGAGAGCCATGAATGACAGTTTGGATTAATGTAATGTATGGAGGTGTGTTGGATGGTGATGGTTGTGTGTTGAGATTGTTGGATGGATGGTAGTGGTTGGAGATTGTTGGATGGATGGCGGTGGTTGTGTGTGGAGATTGTTGGATCGGTGGTGGTGGTTGTGTGATGAGAACAAACTTGTATATTTTTTTTTGTTCCCCAAGAGAGAAGGGAATACCCCTTCTCCCCCTAAACAAGAATTCAGTGAATAAATTCATTGTGTGAATCCGTGTTAATTTCTATTTTGATTTTAAATCTTCAAATTGGCATTGGTTTTGTTTCCTACTCAAGGGTGTACTTTTTAGTCCTATGGCTGAGTGGTGAGCAAGCCTAGGTTGCTCTATTTGATGTTTGTAGGTTTTAGTAAGGGTCTTAAAATTATTGAAAAAAGGAATGATTTTAAGTAATACTTATAACACTAATGATTCAAAATGATTGTTGATCCATTAAGAGTTGCAAAGTGAAAAAGAAGAAATATCTGGTTATAAGTAAAGGTAAATTTCAATGATCATCCTTTATGTGCTAGGTATATTGTCCATTCCTTTCTAAGTATTAGTTGTAAGATTTGGTCCATGTGCTTACCAAGAATTGTAATCAATAAATTCAATTGCAAGTATGATAAACATCCAGAGGAACTTTTATGTTTCTGACTGCAAAAGCTAGACTGTAAACAAATGTTGAATGTGTAGTGGAACTACTTATGTAGATTCAAGATCTTATGAAGAAAGTGATTTTTTTGCAATTCCTCTAATTTGATCTTTTCATATAGCAAAGATTTGTCATCATCTTTATGTGAAGTTACAAGATACAAAAGCATGTTCAATGTAGGATAAGACCTCAGCTGTTACAATAATTTTGGGCTCCATTATGTAACCTCAACACAGATAAAGTGTTTAATACTTGTATTAACAAGCAGTCTAGAGTTCTTGATATATGCATATAATGCAGTAAGAGCCATATACTTTCTCCTGCGCAATGGTAAGTATGTTTATTTATTTGTCATGCATACTGGAGTAGGATATTCGGTTGCAATAATAAGAGCATGGTATTATTGTGAAATGAGAACCCTTTTTGTAATATTGAACTTAACATATATATTATGTATTGTGTGAATGTTTTTATTTTTTCTAGCAAAAGTGGCAAGCCACTATCTTATATTATATAATATTTAAATAAAATATTACAAAACATGGTTCAAATGAGCATACCAACAGGAAAGAACCAGGAAGAAAACCTCTGGTTATAGCTCAATTAGATACAAAATTCTAACAAAATCATCCCAATAATAGGGACACATAGCATGGTTTTACAAAGACATTAAAACAATAATCTATCAAAATTTCAACCCACCGAGATTCTTGAACACTACAATATACATCATAGTTCATATGGAGGCTAAACCTACACTTAGCAAAAATCCCAAAATAGCAAAAACATGACCCAAAAAAGAGCAACAAAACTGAACTGAAACTGGGTATTATTCCTCCATATAGTCATCACCTTGCACAAAATTCTCGTCTTGGCCTTCTAGAACGTCATGTAGACCCAAATCATTTTCAAAGAAATCAAATCCAAATATCACCTCCTTGTCTCTCTTTTCCACTTGCAGTATTCGAGCCCTAGCACTGTAATCTTGGTGCCCACCAACAAGGATAACTACATTTTGTCCTAGCACCGTTTCCACTTTCACATCGGGCTAATAGGTACATCACCAACTTCCAATTCGGCAGAAGGATTTATGGGAAGATGGGATTTATGCTCATGTAGAAATGAAAGTGCATAATATTTTTCTTTGATATCAAAAGCCATGGCCGTACACAATCTCCTGCAATTCTTCCTTAAAACTTTCAAAAGAACATTGTCATTTTTGAATTGTAGAGCAAGTCTAATTGCTTTAAAGATTTCATCGCAACCTTGCCTATTTTTAGTATACTCCCTAGGAAAAACTCCCCCTATATACCCATTCCAAAAGAAGAAATTATACCCTTGCACTACTTGTAACAAAGCATGATTGTCAAGCATCTGAGGTTTAAGAAATTTAGCCACAATTGATTCAAGCTCTACTAGAGATTTAAAAAGATCCAAAACTTTCGATAAGAACACTGAGAGTACCTTTGAGGGAAAAATTATACGCCTGGCTTGAGGGCTTGTAATTTCAACACCCAGAATCGATCGCACTGACTCCTCCACCCTAGGGCACGACACATGAAAAACCAAAGACAAATTTTTCGTGAGAAAGGTGTTCCTCAAACGGTTATTCCCAAGATTTTTCTAGGCAATGCACTCTAAAATTCCATGGTCGAGACATCATTTTGACATTTCTTCGCACACAAATAACCCTACACTTAATTCTCTAGTGACCTCCAAACAAAATGACAATGCTTTTTGATGAAAAAAGCCAAATATATCCACTATTTAAAGCCAGATAAAACTTATTAATTGCAGCCATAGCAAATAGGGCCAAATATTCGACAAGATTTTTGCCTCATTTCAACTTCCTTTAAGTACTTGCAAATAAACCTCACATTAAAGAAATTAAGAGTGAAAAACAAGTGTCCAACCATAGGGGCTCATGGAAGTTGTGTATTCTATCCTTCGTTCAATGAAGCTGGGCTTAGGTGATCTAAATTCGGTACTATATTCAAGAGAGGGGAATCATTACCCATTAGCCTTGCCAACCATGTTACAAGATAACACGAAACTGGAAGGGAAGCAATCATTATGTGGTAATACTTGCCCACTAAAATGTTAGAAGCTCAATGTTTGGTGATGGAATGACATCTTGAAGTGAGAAAGGTACATTCACCAATGTCACGAGAAATCATGTCTTAATGTTGCCAACAACCGAGCTAACCAAAATCCCACATGAATAAAGTCCCAAATTATGGGATATTTGTGCAATCTAATAAGCATCAAATCTCCATATGACAACAGTGCAAATTAAAATTCCCCTCTTTTTAAATACTGATAACTGAAAATTAAACAAATTTAAAATATCCTGCTAACGCTTAAGATCCACTTAAGATGTTAACCCTTCATGCAAATCTAGTACATCCTGTTGAGCAATTTCAACTAGTTGAGGAAAATTTGAAAGTGGAGAGGGGTCATGTAATATAGATATTTCCTGCTTGTTACTTCCCATATTGGCTAAATAGTCGGCTAAATTGTTACCTTCTCTATATGTGTGTGTGATATGATAGTTTTGAAATTTATCAAGCAAATCCCATACTCGTTGAAGCACATAGTGGAGGCTCCAATTTTGAACTTTCTTTTCTTTGCATGCATTAACTATTAGTAAGGAATCTCCTTTGATATGTATGTTTTTAATACCCAACTTCAAAGCCATTTCCAACCCTAACAACAATTCTTTAGATTCAGCTAAATTATTAGTTCCTTTGAGAAGATATTTTGAGCTTAGTGCTATTATCTTTCCCTTTGAGTCATGCAAACAAATACCTACCCCTGATTCTCTTGGATTCTCTTTTGAAGCACCACCAAAGTTCATCTTTGTGAATCCTACCTGGGGAGCCTTTCATTTGACATGTTTCCTATTGCACTTTTCTACTGTTGGCTGCAAAAGACTACCTGGGAAAGGCAACTTTAAATACTTCCAATTCTGTAGGATACAATTATCCCAGTTAGTGAAAGATGAGTTAATACCTTTGTGCTCTTGAACGATTGCATTTACAACATTAGAGACTGCTTTCTCAATTTTTACATTTACAACATCATTTGAAGAGGTGACTTTCCTAAAAATGCACAAATTTCTCTCTCACCAAAGGTTCCATATGACTAGAGTTGGAACAACTCTCCAAATACATGCAAAGAAAGAAGATTTAAAATGAACTAGCCAACTTTGAAATAAGTCCCATAGAGAGTTTGGTAAGAGAATAATATGAGTCGTGCTATTGTGTAATGTTTCCTTGGAACATATTGGCCACAATCACATTCTTTAGAAGTACCACTTTATCATTTCTAACCCATCTATACGTTATGTCCCAGTCGTGGTTGATTCTTGTTGTTGTGTATCTACTAAATTAACTCTTTGTGACGTCATATTTAATTTATAGTTAATGCAAAATTATCTTCGAGACGCCTCCATTTCTAACATTTGAGATACCTCTTTTCAGGTCTAACTAAAAGTTTTCATTTTTCAACATATCCTCTATTATTTGATGCAACTCTACCAATATAGGAGTAACCGTTTCTTTTAACCAACCCTCTGGATCATTGTAGAAATCAATTCCAGATCTTGTGTAATGGGGGAATCGGCTTGGTTACCAACTGAAGACTTTATTATAATTTTCTATAATCAAAGGCGTTTGAGGTTGGACCTATCGATTATGGAGCTCATGAGAAACATATGTTTAAGTTTGGTTTGTGGAACAATTTTGATTCTTTTGTTTTATTTTTGAATAGGCGAAACTATGGTTTTATTGATAATCTATTTGTATGCTTTCTTAAATAGAATCCTTGGCCAGTGTGGTAACCAATCACATTTCAATGGATAGATATGAGTATTGGTTCTAAGAATCCATTTTCAAGATTTGTTCCAGCATAGTGACTATTAGCATAGTGTAATCATAGGTCTCTTAATAAGAAATAATGTGTAAAGTAGTATCGATAGGAATTTTCTAAAGGAAACCGATAACTTCTAATGCTTTTGTTAATGCGAATACTAATAGTTCATGGAATTCATTTTTTGTAAATGTATTATTGCTTAGCCGCCCGGGTATCAATTATGAACGAACAATATTTTCATATTAGTTTAGGGCAATGAATACAAATAAATTTATGTATCTAGTTGGTGCGTAACACAGTCTATTTATGTCTTAATTTCTCTTTAACTTTTTGAGATTTTGTATCTTGATACGGGAAATGAACGCTAGCTGGGACCCCAATTGCAAAGTCGTCATCTCTTGTAGTTTTCTTATGTAACCCTTCCATTTGAACTTCATCATAATTAGAATATGTCAAAATCCAATTCATAGAAGAACAAAGTTCTTGTATAATCATGGCATGCGTCTAGACTCTATAGGGGTTGAATTTTGCAGGCGTTACATTTATAGTATGCGTAGATACTTCTTTAGGTCATTTCTACCCATTTCCATCGCTGCACAACATACTTTGCATTGATTTGATTATTGCTTTAGTTATTCTTGTTGTTGCTGTCCATTTCTATGCGTTGTTTTTACCATTGGTCACTGATGTTTATTTCATTAATTAGTATTTCAAAGAAGTGTGGTAATAATTGTGTTGCATGCCAACTTGTGATTGATACCGTTGTATTCAGTTCTCTAGGCAAACTTTTATTGATTTCTATTACTTTAATATTGAGTCTTGAGCGATTGTGCATAGGGTAGTAGTTTGTACAACACATTTTGTTATTCATTTCCTGCTTCATCGATAGTGTTGTTCTTTTTGATGCAACCAAAGTTCATGTCTTTATCTTTGTTGAAAATTTCTATTATTTAATATTCTGCTTCCTATCAAAATTGAATAAAATGTTTTGATATATTATTCTTAAATAGTCTTTAATTTCCAATGTAAGCCTTTACTCGTTCTTGTCATGTGAAGCAAGTAGTTTTATTTTTATAACAAACTCTTTTAACATGTACCTATTAGGGATCCAAATCTGCACCCTAATACCAAGCTGTGAGCAAACTTAGTAGGTTTGGATGTAACATGGGACTGCTTTCAGGTTGTGGGTGTCCTATTCGAAAGCAGACCTTCGGATTATGGGTCGACTTCCCATTTTGATGCCACCTAACTACTAATCTCTGAGGTAAAGGGTAAGAATTGCATGAAAATAAACCTAATACTGAAAATACATAAGGTGATGTACCAAAACAACATAGCCCTGTGAATAGCCTATCACATTCAAATTAATATCATAAAACTTGATTCACACAACTCACTTTCCAATGCAGTTTACATAAATAATTTATAAGGAAGTCTATAAAAAATGCTTTTAAAATGAAAACAGGGGTTTCACAACTAACAACACTACTAAAAAATATAGCTTATAACCTGTAAACATACATCTTCTATTAAATAGATGCCTAAACATGAGACAAGTTTGCAAGGAAAAATATATTTTGACACTTGAGACAAATTGATAAATCATTAACAACATACATGAAAAACATGAAATGAGAAGGTAAAAATGCTGTACTTTATTAATTCAAAGTGCTTACTACATCATAAGTCCACATGAGTTACAATACTGCTCCATGAAAAATATCTCCAAGAAATAAAGCTATCCTGCCGCTGGAAAGAAAGAACCAGCTCAAAATGTTCAAAATAAACATACTTAAGCAAAACCCACCAAAAACCCCTAACACATGTCCATCTAGAAGGTTCTGGTTAGATGCAACAGAAAAGGCCAAATTTTTTTTTTCTAGAAACCCTCCAAACTGTCCTCCACATAAAGCAAAGTTAAGCCAAGTCAATAGTCACACTAAAAATGTGACAAAAATACCTCTAAACAGCCCCCAAGGTTTCCTCTAAAGTCAGTCAAAACAACCTCTCACACACCCCTCATGTCTACAAGTCATCATTGGTCTTTACACAAGTATTGACCCACACTCTCCTCATGCAATATGTGTGTTTTGAAAACACAAGACTCCAAAAAGCATTAAAGATAATAATCTTGATTAAGTGATTCATAAAACATCACTTAATCAAGTCATTTTACATTTAAAAGCACAAAATAAGGGGCCCACCATCTCTTTGAATTACATTACATTTGCATTAAAAAGACATAATAAAAGTGATTTTCAAATCACTCAAATGATATATTTATATGTATTGAAATAAAATGCAACATATAATGTCATATCTAAATGCTTCCAAAAGCATTAAACAAGGTTAAAAACTTCCAAGGCACATGACCATCTCTACTTACTTCATTTTGCATTTTATTCCACACATGGTCAATACTCACTGGTTTTCAAAGGCATCATACAAGCTCAAAAACACTTGGCCAATATGGCCGACCTCCAAATTTCTTGGAAAGCATATTCCAAGTCACATGATGCATGATAAAAAAAACAAGGCATCACATGTGTTGTATTGGCACACTCCATATGTTGTATTGTTTGAGGACTTAGGACTTGGCAAGGTTTTGAAACAAAGGGGAAACACTTAAGGCATAACATGCCTAAGTCAATAACACAAGTTTCAACCACAATTGCATTAACACATGTTTTAAATTTTTAAAACATGGGAAGAAAATCCCATTGCCATCGAATAGGGTCAAACCCTAATCATCAAAACACCAAAAAAAAGGGAAAACACCATCATTTGGTCGTTGAACAATCTGGAACATGATGCTACCGCCGTGGGGTTTGAGCAAACATAGAAAAATGGAGATTTTCCATAGGTTTTGTTGTGATTTCATGATGGAAACACTTTGACAGTAGGTAAAGGTTCATTCTGTTGCACAAAATTTTCATTTTTCTACCATTTGGAGGCTATTTCAGAACCTACAGGCCGCAACCATGGACAAAAAATAGTTTATTTTTATGTATAGCTTTGCTTCATTTGAAAACCCCAAAATGTCTTTTCAATTTTCCTCTGTACTGGAAAATTTCTTAACAACCCAGATGGGTTTTTGATATGTAGAAGAAAAAAGAGGGCTTGTGAGCTTGACTTCCATTTTTAAAATGAGTTTCCTCTATATTTCACAATTTATGCTCCTTTTGCAATCTAATTGCAAAACCCCTAAGTGGGTTTTTTTAGCATATGTATTTATGAATCTGCAACTTTTTTCAAAAGAACCCAAGTGGGTTTCTTGAAGAAACTCAAATTTATTGTAGAAATATAAAATGGGTTTTGTGTTATACCTTCCTTTTTCTTCAATCTGTAGCAATGTTGTTTCACATTTTAAAACCCCAGGTGGGTCTTCCATATTTTGTAGAAAAAAGGGGTCTACTTGGCCACGACCTATCATAATGCATGAAATGGATTTGATTTGTCATTCCTGTAGAATGTTCTCCATTGTTGTTGCTTTTGCATTAGCCTCTCATGATGAACCCAGATGGGTCTTCTAAATTTGAAAGAAAACTCTAATTTTGTTGCAAAATAATTCAAAGCCATTGTATTGTGTGGGTACAACTGAAAGCCCCAATTTGTAGCAAAAAATGTGTTTTTCTGTGAGCATCAAATGTGTTTTTTGCAAATGCACTTCTTTTCCTGTAGAATGTCTTTTTAAAACCAAAACCCCAAAGTGGGTTTGTCATTGTGAAGAAACTCCTACATTTGACATTTTATTTAAAAGTACCATACTCTATCCTTTTGATGATACCTCCTCATGTTGTTGAACACTCATGGCAACCTCTTTTTGTGCCTCAAACACTTTTACAAAACACCACTATATAAAACTTTGGCACCATGATAAATATAATGGATTACCTTTTGAAGTTTATCTTCTCATAAGGTTTTCAAAGAATGGCATTTTGTCATACTTGTCAAGGTTCATCACAGACTTGTCATGAAATCTCATCCTTGCTTGGTGATTTGCAACTGTCACTGCCCTCTTATGACTATCATGCCATCTCAAATATCATTGTTTTTATCACAATGTAGATTATGATATTGCTCCTTTACTTCAAAGCTTTCCTTTCAATACTTAATATCTGTCCAGTGTTGTCATGATTTCCTCCTAAAAAAATTTAATGCCTTGCAATTCACTATAAGTATGAAGGTCTTGTAATGTTTTCTAACTGGGTAAGGTTCCTCTTTATCCTTGAAACATTGTTCTTGACATTCATGAAGTGGCTGCTTTCTTTTCACAAGATAATTGTCTTATCACACTATATTCCATTGGTCATTTTTGTTTATGCGTTAAGATCACTGTGACTGGATACTCCTCGGGAGGCCTTTCAAGGTCAATAGTCTTCTTGCCCTGCTTCATAGCTTGGTGGCTACTTGTTATGCATAGCACTATCTTTTATTACTCCTTCAAAATATTAGCTTCTAAGTCTTCTACTTTTCAGATCTAACCATATGAATGAAAGACAAGGTCATAGAAGAGCTAATAGCATCATCAAGATACACTTTTTTGAACACATTTGACACCAACATGTTGATCCCACCAATGTTTGAAACATGTTAAGGTCAATATGTGGGCCACATAACAAATGTATGCAACAAATGTAGTTGTAAAACCCGAAACATGCTCATGCACATGGAGGTGTAGTAGCATTATTCCATGAGCTTTTATTCATCATGTTGCCCTTTGAACCTGAAATTTGATCTTTAGGGACTGCATCTATGTCATGTAGAACTAGATGCCAATTTTGAAGCTCTTGACATTGATGGTAAAGGTATCTTTATCTCAATATGATCTTTCTTTTTTCTTATATCTTCCTTTCAATGATAAAACTGCAGTCTTTTGTTTCACAACCTTTGTTATGTGCATAGCAATTGTATCCTGATCACATCATATGAGGGTTCCAGTGTTGTCATTGACTTCTTGTAGTGAAAACTTCATAAAATATGACTGCCCTTTACCTTTGATTCTTGTCTTCCCCAATTACCATTCTACTTTGTATGGGCGCATTATCTATATGTCAACTAGAGTTGATGTTTCTTGAATTTCTTTTCCTTTTACCTTTCTCTCTTCAGCACTGCTAGTATTCGAAGACATTCTGCTTTCATTCCCAGGTTTTATAGATTGTGAATTCACATCTGCAGAAAGGGAGTCACTAGAAAATGTAAGACTTGATGATCTTAGAGAATTTCAATCAAGGCCATGCTGAGCAAGAACTGTCTCCATAGTCCTAGATATTACTTGATAAGGTAAGGAGTGCTCTTTTCCACTCAGTTTTATCTGGTGGCATATCACGAAAAGTTTGGTTGCCAATTTGATGTGTTCATCTTTTGATTCTTGTATCAACTCTTGAAGGAATTTGGGAGCTTTTGCTTCTAGATGAGGAGATAATGTCGTCTTGTTCAAATGGTTGTTTGGATTTTGTCACCATCCACAAGGCTGTCATTATATAACACTATCCTGTTCATGAAGATCTCATGTCTAGTGTGATTTGATTGAGGCATGCGAGGTTGATCCTTGTTGTTTTCACCAAAAGATGCCATGAATGCACCTTACTCAAAACATTCTTTAGGACCTCTATGCATACATGCACAAGGGTTGTGATTTATTCTCTTGTGGAAGTGGTACCTAAGATGATGGTACTGCCCCTCCTATTTGACATTGCTCTCTTCTCACTTCTAGCTATTGAGAGATTTTCATTGTTGATGTCCCTCTATGAGATGTATCATGATTTGTTGTTGTCCTAATTGTGCCCCAACCTTCATGGTTTTCACTATAGCTGTTTTATGCCCTCATGAGTTTGCTACTTGATCTCCACAACATTTGTTTCCTTTTTGATAAAGTGTAACACATAATTGTCTCCCCACTTTGATCCTAGTGGGCAGACACATGTCCCCTATGTTGGTGACCTAAAAGCTCACTATCCTATGTGATGTGTGGCTGTCCAATAGGGTCAGGGTGAGAGGGATCTGGCAATACTCTAGATTGTGCCCTCATTATTTAAGAGATGCATAATTGAACTTGATGCATCTATGATTGGATTTGATGCATCTCCAAAATAACTTACTTCTTTTTATAAAATGGATCAAGGGTCCACTTAAGAAGATTGAAAGACATATCCAACAAAAAGTGTGGCATATTTTGAATCTAAAAATGAAAGTTGATCAACTGGTGTGATTCCATATTGAATTAATGCATTGATAACGGGTATATCTTTGATCAAGTTGCTTAATTTCCAATTTCTCTCAAAGCATGTTGAGCTCTACCCTCATGGGAGCCACATTTACCCCACATGTTGTATTTAACCGAATCAAAACAATAACCAAGCTTGTCCTAAATCTGCACATGAAGCAAACAAGTTAGAAAAATAGATGCATATTTTAGATGTGTTTGATGACTTCATTGTTTTTCCAGGACATCCAAGGTTTGCATGATTATTTAATGCACTGATGGATCAATTTATACATGCATAGGTAGGTGTGTATGTAAGGATTGATATCTTTCATTGCTTAGAGTATTGCTCTAATATCATTGTTTTTCTAGATGCAAGAGCTAGGAGCACTATGGAGCTAGGAAGGACACAAACAGCTTGGGGCAACAACAACAAGGCAAGAGGGCAACTGTACAACCAATTATTCTCAGGAAATGACTAGTCTCCATTCTTATATGCACATTGTGTTTTTACTTATTCATGTATAAATTGTTTCTTTATTTCCATTGAATAAGTAAAGTTAGTCCCTTGGCTTGTGAGGGACATGTACCTTCATGATTATCAATAAAATTTTACAAATTTGTATACATATGATTCTCTTTTCTCATTTGCTGTAATTGCAAAATTGGAATTAAAAAAAATGTAATTTGTTTCATTTGACAATATTTTTCCATGCATATTAAACCTAGTAGACTTATGGTTTATCTTTTAAATGTTTAAACGAACAACACAAAAGAATAAACACCAAACCTGATTTCAGTTGAAAGCTAAAAATCAGGTAACTTTTTTGGCGACATCTGCTATATGTTTTCCTGCTAAAGATGAGACCAGCTGCCTAAGCTTATCCATTGGGCATGGGGTCACTCAGAAAGCTAACACCACTTGAAAACAACATTGCAAATTGTTGTAACTCACTAAACCAATAAGAGACACTTTGAAAACTATTGAAAACACAACAATGCAGAATGAAGCAAACTGACTTACTATGCAAAAAATCACTTAAGGAAATTAAAGCTACATTTGAAATGAAACTACCCTAACCTACTCTAACCAACCAATGGTCAAACAAAACCATTGACAGGCTTTGCAGAATAACACCCATTTTTAATTAGCAATTGATAGATGACATGATTATGTATTGTTGAAAGAACATGTGAAACATATGCAGATGTTCAATAGATTGTTGCAATGTTTCATGAAAGGTGTAAAGAAACTCACTTACACCTTGATTTCTGTAACGCTCTGCCGCGTGAACCCCAAAGGACAACAAAACACCGCAATTTTTTTTTTGAAAGAGAAACATTGTATAAGATGGAAATGTACAATCTTAACATGAAAAGCAATTATGCACTAGCAAAGTTATCTATGTCCTCTGGGGTACATGGAACAGTCATTACAAACACTAAACTTTTATCCAAATGAAAGTGAAAGAGAAACATAAGGATAACATATATTCATCCATGATTATTAGAGAGAAAAAATGATACAATACTTTATTATGATTCAATTCATAGTTTCATGTTACAATTGTGGAGCATATTTCCACAGATACAACACATCATAGATACAATAATACATTACATAGTGCTTCCCCTATATCAACAGGAAGAGTACATCAGTACAAGAATGATCCAACAATAAAGAATAAGGTACAAAATGTGGAACCATCTTCAACCAAATGAAGCTTTGGATACTGCATCAACTTTTGCATCACAAACACAACTTGGGAACCCAATGGGTGCATAGCACGTTCCACCCGACCGCGTGGACCTGAAGGTCCACCCCCCGTGCTAGGAAATGACAAGAAAGGGTGCACATCCAAACAAGATCAAGCAAACAAGACTAACATTAACACTGACATAGAACAACATCAACAAGTACATCAACAAGTACATCAACATGTACATCAACACGTACATCAACACTTACATCAACACTTACATCAGCACGTACATCAACACACACATCAACACTTCAGAGGCTATCAAGCAAAAGAAAGTACACGAGTATTGTGGGAGAGTGTCAGATCATGACCTTACATGGATTATCTAGACAACCTAACACAAGGTACCGCCTCCATCTATGGTTATCCAAGTAGCCTATCTCAAGGCACCGCTCCATAGGGTGACTCATGCGGGACCACTGACCTTTCGTGAAGACAAGGTAGTGGTCTTACCGACCAGGTCTTCTCATCCCATCCTTAGCCTTAGAGAGCACTAACGGTATGGGTGAGGCACATAATTAATCTTGGTTAATGTTTAACTACCCAAACCCACTAGTACATTAATTATATTATCACTTGATTAGAAAACTCTTCCATGGGTTACCCTAACAACCCCTTTGTGTGCCGCCCCCCATGAAGAGCCACCCTCCCCAACAGTTCCAAAACAAAGCTCACAACCCTAAGGGGTGTACCATACATAAAAGCCATAAAATGAAAGCACATGCGAGGCATGTACCATCTCGCTCATAATCACAACCAAAATGTAAGGAAATTATGGAACAAGGTACACCCACGAGCTCAAAATAGGATTATAATCAATGGAACCCAAAAGTCTATTAATGAGAAAATTCAACGAACACAAAAGGTTCCCATCGCCTCTGGAAGTCTAACAACCTATCACCCATGACTATCGAAAATGAAGTAACTTAAACATTTGGGTTCCCATCATATCTAAAATATGTCACTTCATAAAAAATAACTCAATAGCAAAATAGCCAAGAGGATGACACAATCAACATGGAACCACTCGCATGCATGATACCAAGAGTATCTAGAATAAATAGATAAGTATCTAAAAACATGTACAAGATTAACTATAAATGTCCATTCATATAAACGTAAACACAATTCAATCCTAATAAAGACAATGAAAATAATTATTAAATGATTAACTATCATTAAATGCATTTTGATCATACTATCTTTTAAATAGATACACACTATGAAACCATACAACAGATAAACCGTCCGATTTCTCTTAATTTAAGTTTCCTAACCTATACCTTAGTTTATTTCAAAATTATTAATATTAAAATGTAACCTCTATATTTGTTATCTCAAAATAATAATTTTAATTAAAAGGTAGCATATTAATT
Source organism: Sequoia sempervirens (assembly GCA_007258455.2). Lineage (NCBI taxonomy): Eukaryota > Viridiplantae > Streptophyta > Pinopsida > Cupressales > Cupressaceae > Sequoia > Sequoia sempervirens. Next base: position 68,246 of record VDFB02223945.1, read on the forward strand.
TCCTTCAAATGAATAAATTAAATCAAAATATAACATTTGTAATTGCTATCTTAAACTAAATAAATTTAATTAAAAAAAAAATATAACATTTACGCAAATAATAAATTTAATATTAGAGGAATTGTAATTAAATTAAATTCTAAATGGACTTAAAACTAATTTAAATGCACTTGTCTCTATATCTATAATGACAATAACCTAATCAGGTAAAAGCATGCATTTCTTACATGATGAAATAAATTCACAAACAATTAACTCTATGCTTTACCATCTATTTACACCACACATTACTTAAATCATTTCCCTTTTATTTAACTAAAACATTTTATCGATATCCACACATAAAAGCTTTTAGACTATAAAATATGGTAATTTAAAAGAGATTTCCTTAATCTATAATTGTGAGTGATAACTACCTATTAAACTCAAATGATCATATATTTATCCTTAAAATCAAAATTTAAAATTATCAATATGAATATTAATATTCAACGATTTACAAATCCAATTTAACAAAAGATATTATAGGGTAACATTCTTTTTCCAATATAAGCTAACTAATTTATTTATCTACGTTGAAGATTGATATAAATAACTTAACTTGAATATAAGGAACTCGTTTTCACTATAGATTACTGGCTTATCTGATTAGTTGCCTATAAACTACTTACATTATAAAACAAAATTAAATCAAGGTTCCGTAAATATATTTTTATACACAGACATAGACCTACAAATATATACATGTATATGAGTGACATAGACATACAAATATATACATGTATATGAACTTACGTATAAACACATACAATTAACTTTAATCTTATCATTGACAATATTATAGTAGATATACATTTATATCAATATGAATATTATATATATATATATATATATATAAGTCCCTCCCCTTACTCTTAAAGTATTACCTAATTTATTTAAATACTTTTAAATATACTAAATCCCTCCTTAAATTCCCTTAACTCTTAATTCGATAAACTACTATCTTTTATTAAATCCTCCTCTTTCTTTTATTTTGTCCTTTTTAAGAGCAGAGATTTAAAAAAGAAACTTATAAAGTGAGGGCATGTTTTTTTAAGAAAAGAACGATTTCCATTAAATATGGAATGGAGGGGTACACTGTAAAAAAAATTTGGTAGGTAATATGCGAAGCATGGAGAAGGCACATGAAATACTGGCAGAATGCCTCAAAGAAATGTGATCTCAAGGAATGCAATGATTGGATATGTACAAAGAGGGACGTTAAAATGTCACTTGGGTTTCATAATTTGTAGTTGCAGATTGGTAACTCAAAACACATAATTATTCAAATCGGGACAAATTCATCAAATGACCAAGCCGAGTAGCAATTTATTTTACGGTGAAAGAAGAAAACTCATGAAATCTAGGCAGGGATAATTCAATAGCAAACAAATAGTTGCATTAAGAAGTTAAAATTTTATTGACTGAAGTTTAAAATTTGGAATTCAACAATTAAAAACTCAAATTCACTAACCTAGATTTGCCAGTCCATGACAAAATCTTCTCTCTATAAAATTTCTCTTCACCTTCTTTCCCCCCGTAACTCCTTTTCTTCCCATTTTCTCTTTTTGTAAATTCAAGAACATTCTTTCCAATCTCGATAAGCAAGGTACAGGTGTCCATGAACACAGTTTTCAATTTTACACCCGACACCTAATATTTACCTTGCTCAACACTTGGAGGAATTTAGTAAATCAAGAAATCTACCTCTCTAATCTTGATTGCCGTTATGAAATAATTTCATCATTTTTTTTAATTTGCTATTTTAACCCATACCACATCATACTTAATTAACTCCAAAATAAAAAAAATCTCTTATGGAGGGTGAATTTTTCAATTATTTAAATATCCATATATATACACATAATTATTATTTATTATTTTATTTTATTAAAACTTTACTTTAGATTAATATTTCATTACATCCCTTTAAATAGTTTAAATTAAATTAAAAATTTATCAAATGATTTAAATTTAAACTCTAAACATTAAATATCCATCATTCTAAAATACAAATTTGTATTTCTTAGCGTTTCCATATAATTATAGCCTTAACATTAATTTAATATTTTAATTATCAAGATTCCCTTAAAAATTTGATAATTTAATTTATTACTATAATTAAATCCATATTATAAAAATGAACTATGAAGCTCAAGGAAATGCCTAAATGAACATAAACAATGACTATACTTGATACAAGAACACATTAAGGAACCAATTATCAAAAGTTATATGCATCCAAATAACATGATAAACACATCAAGATTTACGACTTGAAACAATCAACATGAAACAATACAATACCATAACAGGACGGAGTATTGACAGACGACATACATGGACGGGGACACTTCCTTGTCAAATCCTTAAACCACTTCTTATCCATTGGGTATGTTGGGCACACTTAGACCCGATGGTGCGGGTGAAGTCAGTGCCCGGTACCTGCAGTCCTACATAAAAACAAGTGTTGAAACAATATATACATCTAATGTCAAACAGATTGTGAGAGAGAATTGCAGTGTGGCAGGGCGCTCACGTATGAGCGATGCAACACTATCCCCCTCACCCAACCCTCAAACATTAGCACAACATCATACATGTCATGAAATGAGTATTAAACAATTTAAATAACCACACAATATTGCATAATCGAGAAAAGACGGTACCATGCATCATTATATTATCAACATCGTCTAACAGTATCATGTTCATCCAAGGAAAACACATAATTCAAACAAGTGAAACAATCACCAACGTAATCACAAGTATGTATCAAACATAATAGTATCCACACAATATCATAATAAATAGTATCATGAGAGGCACTACAATTTTGATCATGCCTATTGCTGTCCTAAACTGGACAGGTGAGCTAAATTCGATCACCTTTAGCTACAACTCCAAAATTAGCTTCTTCTTCAATTGCATCCTCATACTTGGGTGCAAGCATGACCTCTGTTACTTCAGTGGCCTTTGAACTGGCTAAATATCCAATGGGGCAGCCTCTAGAACGTGTGAATCCAAAACTCTCCATGCTGGTTTCTTGCTTTTCCAAATTATGTTGTTTTTGATCTTTTGCTACAAAGGGTGTTGGTTCAATAGCCAAAATTGGGCAAAAAGAGGCTTCTTCATGAGCCAAAGCAAACTTTAGATCATCCCAAAATGAAAATACTTCATGAGTTGAAGCTTCATTCTCATGTTGATTTTCATGAACCAGCAACTCATCACACTGTTGAACATCTTGTAGTTGTCCCAAACCTTGCATTATCACAAACATATCTTCTTCACTTGGTTCAACAAATGAAGGTAGCCCATCATACCAAAACATATCGGCCTCTTCCTCACCAAGTTTCTCATGTTCATTTGTCTCCATGTCTGATTCTGTTGATTTATCGATACAAAAGGGGCTGAACATGGTTAATTCCACTTCTTGTTCTTGTTGTTCCTGATAATTTCCCTCCAAAGATGTTGGAATAACATCTAGGCATGAGCAAAAAAACTCAATTTCAGCTTGAAATAGATCCTCTTCATGCCTTTCATTTCCTTTTTGTGTGGGAGGATTGATATGGAGCTCATGGCAACTCTCTTGAGGAAATAAAACCTCAAGGCCTTCAACCTCATGTTGTTGAATTATGACCAGATTTATGCTCTCCTCATTAGGCTCGATAAAACATGGAAGATCATCAAATGAAGCTAAGAAATTATGGCCCACATCACCTTCTTCAACCTCTTCAGGCTGCTGTCCTGATTCTTGAACCTGCCACTCACCACACTGCTTGATGTCCTCTTGTTGCTTTGAATCTTCATCCTTGTCGACAAAAGCAGGTAATTCATCAATCCAAGCCAAAGGTTGGTCCTCTGCAACAACCTCTTTCACTTCCTCAACCTGCTATCCTGTTGGAACATTTTCACCATCCTTGACAACAATAGGAGGATCATTAGCTAAAACATTGCAAGACACATATTGAGAAACCTTCTCCTGTTCAACCTTTTGCTGCTGTAGCCTGTATTCCTCCATAGCTAAATGCAACAAGATTACATTCGTGACCCCATCCTTCTCTTGTATAGTAGATGCTGGAACCTCATAGGGTAGAGTAGGTGGCTCTTTCCAACTTGGAAACCTATGGGTAGAAGGCTCATTGGTAGGCTCACTCAATGGCTCAACAGGTTCTTCTTGTCTAAAGCTAGGGAACTTGTACTTAGGAACCTCTTCACTCATAGGATGATTCAACACTACATGAGGAATTGAGCTGAAGCTAGAAAAAAGAAGGGGCTGCCTAGGTTTCATTCCTTTGTTGACATTGATAGTCTGAATAAGCTTGACTACTTTGCACCTAAGCAGAAAAAAAATTTGTTTGCTCCTCCTTAGTAGCTATCTCCCCTTCAAGACCTTCTTCAAACTGCATCCTCTTTGTCACCCGCTCTTGATCATAACCAAAGGATTGATCAACCAAATCTAGCTGCTGGGAGATAATCTTTTTCTGCTTCTTGATGCCAACCAACATCCAATATATGTGAGAAAACACCTTACTAGCATCACTAATCTACATATGTTCAAGCTGTTGGTGATTGGGTAAAACCGTGGCTTGAGATTATGATAGAGTTTTGTGTTTGAGTTCAGCCTATGGAATCCCTCAATCCTTACCTAGTCGTGTCAATCCGAGGTCGTAAAACTAATGAAAGGTATAGTGGCTATTTTCTCAAGGGATGAAGGTGGTAAGTCAAGTGGGAATGTATGCATATACAAGTCTAAATAAACCAATAATGATTAAAACACACTTCCTTAAGTTGCATTAAAATAGAAAGACCTATTTAAATTCTTATCTACTCCAACAATCTTAACTCAATTTTGCTAATACATGCTTTATCTCATAACATTATTAACAGTGATGAAAAATATAATTAATTATTGAAATCACACTAATATAATGCAGGCGACAGGATCCCTGTACCTGGCAACAAGATGCAATAATCATAACAGACCTGTTTACAACATTTTAAAACATATTATGTGCTACTGTCAAGCTTCTATCCCACAACCTGTGTCTATATCAATCATTAGTAACACTCAAATCGTTCACTTCTCATAAATGTAATCAAGAACTCACTTATTACCACATATATACTTGATTATAAATATTATTGAAATTGCATATAAAATCACACAGAACAAATACAAACATTGCCTCACATACAGTAGTAAAAGATAATCTCCAAGCAATGGCAGGGAGCGGGCCCTTTCCCCCAACCAATTGAATGGAGTAAAGATGTTAAGAAAATCGTGGCTTAGTCTTCAATAGTAGTATATGTATTAATCCAAACTTGTAGAAAAATAGTGATTAAGATGTTTCCATGCCCACGGAGGGGCATATATATAAGTCTTTAATTATAAACAAAATACTTGAAATACTAGATCCATAGTTCATACGTGGATAACAAAACACTATCGATATATGAAAAATAGTAATATGGCCTATCAACCTACTATTTTTCAAGAACTACTTAATTGATATCTATCCCAATCATTAACTGATAACTAATACCATGCTAAAAGACAACCACCTAATGGGAAACAGTGAATCACATGGAAATGATGGTCTTCATGCTTCGCCCCTTTGTAACCTGTTTCACACAACCACCATGATTAGTGCTTATAAATGGTTGATTACCTAAGAGTTTGTATATCATTTATATTATATCGATTCACTTTGATTCTAAAAAATATTATGGCAATAAAGGAACAATAGGCCAAAGGGGTAAACTATTATGGACACAAAACTAGACAAATCATGACAATAATTAGGACAACTCTTGAGATCATCATCCCCCCCAGCTGAAGACATTGCATGTCCTCATGCAATATGCACTGACCTAGGATGACTTGGTTGTCCAATGCTACATTGTAGTCAAGATTTCCTTACTCCATTAGTCTTTTAGGCCTTGAAGGATCTGCTGATGCTCAACCTTAGAGATATAATCAGTGGCAATTCTCTATTCCATCTCAGCTCTCAATTCATTGACCTTTTCTTGGTGGTGCTCCACAATCATGCATTTCTCAGTAATTTGGTCTTCCCATGATGCTTGCAACTTGTCAATCCTGTTCCTATGCTCTATCAAAGTGATATACCTTGGTATGATTTGTGTGAACTATGCAGCTGTTTGTTCCATTTGATCCTTCAATTGTTTGATTTCATCATTTTGTTGTTGATTAACATCTAGGGCTTGTTGCAATTGCGGTTGCAAAGTCAGTACTTGGGCTTCTAATATTTGTACCCTAGCTTGCAGATCCCTAATTTCCTCAACAGAGTACTCTTCATCTGCGGAGGTATCATGAGAAAGGTTCCTTGAATTTGGCATTTCCTCATTGGGCTATTCCTGTGAAGGGGCTAGTGAAGGACTAGATTCTTGGTTACCTGCATCCACTCCTTGATTCTGCTCTTCAAAGCTTATGGATGGCTCTGACATGTATTCTCCCTCCTGTTCCTCAGATGAAGTTTTAGATACCACATTTTTCCCTTTCTTCCTCTGGCGGTTTTGGCGTCACATTTCTCTACTCACCCTATCTTTCCCTACTTTCTTTGTGGCCAAAATTTCAACATCCGGTTTAGGTGTTTCTTGGTTCACTATGCAAGTTACAGAGGCCAATTTTTGCAATCTAGAGGATGATTCTAGGTATTTCCTCTTGAACCTAGTATTATAGGGAGTTACGATTGGAGGAGTGCTAATCTCACTAACAAATTTATCTTTCTTAGCCTGGGGCCGTGACCCATGACTTGTCCATTTTGTGTCATGGGAGTGCTCTGATTCTTGGCTAGAATTTTTAGTTTTACCAGCACTATGGGGGTTTCCAGTTGGTGGTGTTGAAGAAGGGTCTGACCCTATTTCTTTGGTGAATTCATCCCAAATGCCTGATGGAACAGTGTTGGATAAACCCCTTTGAATAATTAACTTAATTAAACTATGGTGAGCTAGGGAATTGCTGTGACCTTTCCGGACTTCTAAGCTCACTTTTAATGGAATGGAAAAGGTAGTATGGCAGATTAACCAACTCATTATGGCGTAAATGATAGAGCAATTGAAAATGGTGGGAAAAAACATAGGCATACCTTCTTTCTCCCGTGATATACTGGATAACTACCTTGGCAACGTTGGCCCAATGTGCAGGCATAGAGGTCCGTTTGGTGCCCTGGTTTGGAGTCAACTACAATTTCTCGTCCTGTCGCAAAAACCTCTGAATTTGAAGTTGGAGCTCAATATGCTTATTTGTGGCCATAGGAAAATACTCATCTCCTGTTTCTGGTAGCCCCGTCACTTTCGCTATGATTCAGGGCATAATGGACAAAGAAAGACCCCAGACCTTTGTGGAATTATTGACAACATCTAATGCCATTGCAAATTCAAGAGCTACCTCGTCATGATATCCACAAAGCCGCTCGAAAAACACATGCCACCCTGCGGATTCAAAGATGCCATACACTGTTGCATTGTTTTTAACATTTTGCATGTCCTTTGGCTCTTGGCGTTGATGAATACCTCCCATGGCAGAAGAATTGACAGACAAACTTAGCAGGGTGTTTTGTCAATAATGAGCCTTTTTAAAAATGAACTTACAGTTTAAACGGGTTGCCTTCTATGAAAATCAATACTTGGAGTGGCGACAAGGTATGACGTGTTCCAGGGTAATTATGTGACACAACACCCCCCAGCTGAATGTATGAAACCGTTCATGCGGTTTTCCATAATAATTGCTAAAAATAGACGAAAACAAATATAAAATTAATGACATACAAACCTCGACTGGATTACCGTTAAAGCACGTCGGCGGGAGTCGATGAGGAAACATCGACGTATGATGAGGGCACTAGGACGATCGGTCGAGCCAACTAGTGATCAACACCAAGGTAGTCAATGGGACGTTGACATAGGAGACAAAACACAATGGAGAGAAGATGGCACGTGACTGGAGAATGGGAGATTGTGCAGAGATTTGAATGCGAGGAGAAGGTGACAGGGATAGGTTGCATGAACGAGAGGAAATGATTAGAAGTTAAGTGGCGGTGGAACCAACGCTAGGTTGGTGTGGGAATGAGGGAGGCCAATGTGGTGGGTGTTAAGGTGTGGTAGGGTGGGGATTATGTGGTGGATGGTAAGGGATTTAGGGGGTGTATGGGGTAGGTGGTAGGGTGAGGTGGCGGTGGGGCCGGCTATGGGGTAGGGTAAGGGTAAGGTGGTAGTGGGGTTGGCTATGGGGTAGGGTAAGGGTAAGGTGGTGGT